>CAWVRF010000628.1:0-182389 GCA_963932465.1 Maratus speciosus
CACGTGCCCATCAACGTCACCAATGTTTCGCCGTAAACGTTTGGGCTGGTATTATATGTGACATGTTAATTGAACCTTACCTCAGCGCCTCGACGGAATACCTATCGCATTCTCTTAGAAAGTCTTGTCAGATCTGATGGGTGACGTTCCAGCCGCTTAACGCTGAAACATCTGGTTTCAGCATGATGAAGCACCTGCTCATTTTAGCTACACTACGCGAGAATACCTCGATAGGACATATCCTAATCGCTGGATTGACAAAGGCTGGCCAGTCGCATAGTCACCGTGATTCCTCTACCTAACTCCCCTGGATTTCTATCTGTGGGGACACATGATGTCCATGGTGTACGAGACGCCCGTAACATCGGACACGGATCTCGTCGCCAGGATTGTGGAAGCGGCGGCACGTGTCCGTGACACACCTGTCCATTTTGAACGGATCCGTGAATCCAGGTGTCGACGTTGTGAAGGATGTATTGCGGCGAATGAAAGGAATTTTGAACACCTTCTGTAAATTAATCCATGTTCTTTAATAAAAGTCACATTAATACCGCTTTCGATATCCTTTCTTTCTACCCCTCCACGCCTGCGCTGTTCATCTTCCAGCGGTCACAATTTGAATTTTCGAACACAAGTTCCTATGTAAATCTTGTTCCTCATGCTATAAACAGAGCAGCATGCTAAGTTTGTAAACGGCCTTTTGAGACACCCTATATAGTTACATGGTTGCTAACATTCAATTAAACTTCCGTAAAATGTGAGTTAAGTTTACCCACGTTATACGCGTTACTAACCAGAAAATTTATTTGATGTATCATTATATATTTAAAATCATTTTTCTCAATGAAATATGTTTGAATTAATTTCTCGGTAAATTTCTGGTTCTAAACGTGTTTAACCTGGGTCAATTTAACTCACACTTAACGGAAGTTTAAGGGAATGTTGGCAAGTATGTATATATATATATATATATATATGCATATATATGTGTGTATTTTTTGTGGGTGGAGGTCAATTCACAAACCTACCCAAGACTCGCGCTAAAAAATAATTATAATAGCAAAATAAATAAGCATAAATTATTGGAAAAAAGGCCTATAATCCTATCTCTAATATCAATTTTACTTTTTATGTTGATAAATGTACATGCAAAGAGTTAATTATCTGCAAATATACAGTTTATGTCTGAAACTATATCCTGTTC
Source organism: Maratus speciosus (assembly GCA_963932465.1). Classification (NCBI taxonomy): domain Eukaryota; kingdom Metazoa; phylum Arthropoda; class Arachnida; order Araneae; family Salticidae; genus Maratus; species Maratus speciosus. The sequence continues at coordinate 1,205 of CAWVRF010000628.1, forward strand.
TTATTTCTCTCGGGTTCAGGGCCGTGCGAAGGAAAAACTGCGCCCGGGGCAAAATTTCAATTTGGCGCCCCCCCTCTCTTTCCCTTTATCATAATTGTCACAAACTTAATAAAGTGCTGAAACCAGGGTTGTAAAAATCCCAGTTCGGGCGGGCTTTATTAAAAAACCTGGGTTAAATGGGCAATTTCCCACGGGTAAATTAAATTAAAATGCCAAAATGTGGACGATGATTCCACCTTCCTCATAAATAATAATCTTCACATTTGTTGTTGTATAGGGAAAACTGGAAAATCTGAGGGAATTTAAAAATGAGTATTAAAAACAAGGAATTTTACTAAACTTTGGTATTTTGCAAAATTTATCCGTTGAAAGTTTGAAAATTCTCAGAGGAATTACTCTGGGAAAATTTAATTTTTTGCTCAGGAAAGCGCAAGGAATCTGATTGCCGAAATAAGTGGCAATCCTGATCTCAAATACAATCTTTGTGAACACTCCATAGTCTAATAGATAGGAATGACTTCATAGTCTTAATAATGATCTCACTATTTTTCTCTGTTCTTAAAATACATACATGGTGTGTTCACAAAATTTCAAGACTGTTCCTAGAATACAAAAGTTATTAAACATTTTTGTACAGTGAACTAAAATTCTTCGAAATATGACCCTTGGGCATGAACACACTACTGCCAGTGTTTTTTCCATTGTTCATAGGCTCCCTGGAAGTCTTTGCGCGCAAGGCTCTTAAGTGACCTCGTCGAAGCTGGAATCGTATCGAATCGCTTTCCTTTCAGGTCTTTCTTGATCTGGAGGAATAAAAAAATGTCGCTGGGAGCGAGGTCGGGGCTGTAGGGAGGCTTGCGGCTGTATTGCCACATTAAACTTAGCCAAAACTTTGGCGGCTGCGAGCGACGTGTGAAAGGGCGCATTGTCGCGGATTAGGTCGGTTTTACACTGGAATGCACCACCATTTGAACGATAGAGTCCGGTGCGCCCGCCCAGACATCAGAGACGATTGGATTGTTCCCCACGACGATGATCCCTCTCACACGCCGGTCGCCGCTGCCGAAGTTTTGACTAAGTTTAAGATAGGAATACTGCCGAGAGCTCTCTACAGCCCAGACCTTGCTCCCAGCGACTCTTTTGTTCACCTGGATCAAGAAAGACCTGAAAGGGAAGTGATTTTATACGATTCCAGTGATCCAAGCAGCTTTGACGAGGTCCCTTAACAGACTTGCGCACGAAAAGTTCTAGGGAACCTATGAATAATGCAAAAAAAAAAAAAATGCTGGCAGCGGTGTGTTAATGCCTGGGGTCATATTTCGAAGAATTTTAGTTCGCTGTACAAAAATGTTTAATATATTTTGTATTCTCAGACCAGTCTTGAAACTTTGTGCTTTTTTAAAAAAACTTTTGCACCACGTATATAGATATGATCCTTTTAATTTAAATAACAAACAAATTTTAAATTGCAGAGCTATCAATTGTGTGTTTTTCAATTGTTTCTAATCTAAAATTGCAAGTAAATTAGTACAAATATATTGTCTAAGATTCAAAGAAGTGAATAAATAAAGCAAAATAACCATAAACTGTTAACAAATACATCATCTGTTCATTTCCAGAAACATATTTTAAAAACCCGTGTTTAAAAAAAAAAAAACAGCGCGGGCGGGCAGCTGGGCGGGTACCCGGGCAGCTACCCACTACAACCCTGGTTGAAACAGAAATAAATTCTATTGAATAAATATTTCGTGTGTTTTAGAATTTTAAAAGGGGTTAATATTAGTTTAGAAATTCCGAAAAACTAAATAGAGATAAAATTGCATTTATTTGTTACAGATCGTGATGCTTTCTCACAGGTTTTTTCTAACCATTTTATTTGTCGTTAGCAGGACTTAATTTCTAACAAAAAAAAAAAAAGTACCGGAGTCCTAATATTCTACAGTACTAACAACCATAGCTTACCCCTACGTCACTCCAAACCGCGTATTTATATTTCATACATTATTTGCGGAATTTAAAGCATTTTTTTTTAACAAAATAAAAATTTTAAATTCATCTATCTGTATACACTTAGCTTTCAATTATTCCACTTTTATCACTCCTTCCGAATAGAAATATTTGCCGAATCTTAATGTTAATTAGTTACAGAATTTTGCGACTAAATGTGGTACGGATTATGAATAGGAAATCCTGTTAACTAAAAAAATGAATAGTTCGCAGCTATGTATTTTTATGTAGATTTCGTAAGAAATATTACCTATTACATTATCCCCTATGATAGAATATCTGAAAAAAGTTTTGCAGATCTACGCCGATCATAACCCCTAGTACCCAAAACCACACCCAGTTCAAATCTTTATCTATCTATCTCTATCTATCTATCTATCTATCTATCTATATATATATATATATCACTTTTTTATGGACACGATAACTTCCAAAATTCTGCACAAATCTCTTCTAAACTAACACATAAAATCAAGGGGTAGAAAATCTCGGTCAAGTTCGTTAATGGGCAAAATCGGACCAAAAGGGTGGAAACAGGGAGGGTTTTTGTGAAAATCGAAAAAAAATCCTATAACTTCTTAATTATAATACATACAAAATCAGTTTAAAGTTATTATTACTTCTAGGAAAAGGGCCAAAAATTTATGTATCACAGATTTTTGAGAAAATTAAAAATGGGCTCAAGGGGCCAAAGAAATAGGATTTTAGGGAAAATTCATAACTTCGTCAATTCTCAAGAAATCAAATTCACCTAAACTTATTATAAATCTTCTTAATACTATCTACAACTTTTATATTGACAAGTTTTTGATAGGACCGACTCTTGCCGAAAACAAATATTAAAACGACAAAAAAAGGGTGAGTTAAAGAAGGAAAAAAAATCAGAACTTTATCAATTCACAAGATATCAAATCCGCTTAAATTTATTATAAATCTTCTTAATATTATCCACAACTTTTATATCGACAAGCTTTTGATAGGACCAACTCTTACAGCAAAAACAAATGAAACAAAAATAAGGGATGAAGGAAAAATTATCGTATTAACATGATTCTGATAAAAACAGCTCTTACAGGAAAATGAAATTAGTAACTCGTCAAAAGCGGTCAGGTAAAATTGTTAAACTAAGTTTATCTCTAATCTTGATTTAGTTTTTGTTTGTGAAATTAGTACTTAACTTCGAAGTCTACCTCCGCCTGTAGGCCGAGCCGGCAGGGATTTTTATAAAAAGCTGAATGAAATTTACAGAAAATAATATTTATATGCTGAAGAATCGAACAATGTCTTTCAGTTTCCTATAAAAGGTGTATATTTTAAACTATAATCGATTCCTTCGGAATAACAATCTTTCGGGATGAGTCTCTGAAAGTCAGATTAAATTAAAAATTTGACACTGTTATCGGAGACATTTGATGCTTTTATAGAAAAAAAGGAAACACTGCTCTATTACTTTATATCAGAATAACAATACATGACAATTATATCTACTTACAAATGAAAGTGATTTCGTAAATGTGCAGAGCATGGGCCTTAGCACGGGCAGCGTTCATAATGAAAAATAAATAGAAAAAACACTAACGTTATTTTCATATAACGTTATTTCGACATATATTGCGCTTCCCAAGGGTCACAACCCCCACAGTTTGAGAACCATTGTCTTATTTTATTGTAATTTAATTTTTTGTTCGTAAAAAAAAAAAAATTAAGAAGGGCAAGATTAGTCATTAATTTACTTATGAAAATTGAGATAATATGTTATTTTGAAAAAATGAATTCATTATTATTTTTCCTTGACCGTTGATTTGATGTTAATCAATACAATATAAGAAGAGGAAAAACTGTTATTTTTGTTTTAAAAAATCTATGACATAAATTATCTTTTTGAAAAAGAAATGCCCTAAAATTGCTTCGTGCTATTAGGAAGAAGAAAAAAGAAAAGAAACTGTAAATCTCTGAGTTATAAAACCATGAGACCAATATTTCTTTGTAATAAATTCGATTAAAGTTTGTTAATATTATACATATGACAGTGTTTAAATTTAAAATTACCTACAATTTTACATTTTATCCAGAATGATTCCAAACAGCAAGCGATATCTGCTAAATTTCGGTCGATTACAAATATACAGGGTCATCAGAAAATAATGCCTAGATTTAAAAAAAATCACAACATCGAAACTTTTTATGTTAAATGAGTAATTCTTTCACTACACGATAACTGGTGAACGCAAGTTTGGTTTTAGATCACCAGAATTCGTTTGCATGTCTGTGTTATGCGCGGATTAGTTGCGCAGTCGTGAAGGTCAGTCGACGCTTTGTTATCAGGAGCAGTTTGACCTGGATAAGTTCTCCGAAAAAGCCGCTGTACACTGACTATTGACTTTGACTTCACATACCAGATCGCGCACTGTGCTTTTTGTTGCACGGTCAACATCGTACTGAGCAGCTGCAAGTCTGGCGCGTCGGCTGACCTTGACGACTGCGAAACTAATCCGCGCATAACACAGACACGCAAACGAATTCTGGTGAACTAAAACCAAACTTGCGTTCATCAGTTATCGTGTAGTGAAAGAATTACTCATTTAACATAAAAGGTTTCGATGTTATGAATTTTTTTAAAGCTAGGTATTATTTTTCGATGACCCTGTATATATGAGCAGAAGTAGAAATCAAATCTCTTGAGGGACCATACGGGTGTTAACGTTTTATTATTATTATTATTATTATTTTACAAAACTATATATTTATTAAAGATAATCAGTTCTGAGCACTTTAAAATAAACGCCATGAAAATGCTTTTGCAATTAGCCAAAATACATACAAAAAGAGCTTCAGTTTGGAAACGGTATTAGTGTAAAAGTCACTTTCCTTATTAAGATTTTTGGCACTGCACGTGATAACTTAAAATGTTTTCGTTTTTGTTCCTTCTTGAAAATCAAATGAACCTAAATTTACCTCTCTTGCTGTTGTAAATTTATGCCCAGGAGATTACGTTTCTGAAATTTTTAAAATTGCGAATATGCTAATTATAATTAGTTTCTAAAATATAGAAATGGATTTAATACAAATTAAATTATGTTCATCGACTGAAATGTAACAACCAAGATTTCATTAGATGTACAGTATATCTGATGATCTTGCGTGCCTGCTGTCATACCAGTTTATTTCTCAAATTATAAGTCTAATATGGCGTATAGAAATTAATTATTCGAAATTTGCTTTAAAAAATTCAAAGTAAAATAACATTTATGTATCTATCAATTCCGTCAAAAATTATTGTTTTAAAATATGTATTATAACAGTGGTTCCCAAACTTTTGGGCTCGCGGAGCCCTTTTTGGGCAGAACTTCTAAGGCGGAGCCCCTTAACCCCATGGTACTCTGTGGTTTACAAATTAATGTTTTTTTTATGCCCATGGAGCAGAGACAGATCTGCTAGATAAGAGTCCGAACCAGTAGTTTCTAACATGGGGTCAGGGTTCTCAGTTTGGTCCTTTTCTTGATACAGAAATTCTGAATTCATACTAGAGATTTTGATAATCAAATTTTCTATTATTTAACCCCTTGACAATTTTATTTAATATTATTACTATTATTGCACACAATAAATTAAAAATATTTTCTAAAACCACTCATTTTGTATTAAAATATCTGCCTTGTATAATTGTGATATGTTCGCCAAATACAGCAAAAATTATAGTTAAAAATTTGTGGTTTCTGCAAGCTTTTAGTAACGAAGAAACAAATTCGTCTTACCCGAGCGACGTTCGAGCAATACTGTTAAGGGGGTCATCTAATGGCATCCATTTTTAAAATGAAAAATATTTTTTCGGGATTTCCTGTATGAACTCCGAATCAAAGATCAAAATGGTAAACCTGTATGGGCGATGCATTGCGTAGGGGCTTACATGAAACTATTATCATTTATGGCGAAAACAACACACACACAGAAATAAAAAGTTGTACAGTTTTGGTTTACAAAGAGAGACTTCTGTATAATCTCAATAGGCTACACGCGAAAGCGAAAAGAAAGAAAATGATTAGGCCCAGTCGTCCATGAGTAATTATTTAACACGTTTACGCTAGTCTCGCCCCCCCCCCCCCCCCACGTAATAGAATCATGCGATTACGGACTATTTTTTCGTTCTTCTTTACGTTTCTAGTACTTCGAAACATGCAACGAAAACGAATCGCCTCTGAGCTACTTCTTTTGAACCATTTTTTTAAAAATTCATTTAGAAGCAGATCATCGTTTTAGTGTTTAAGTGGGCGGGCCAAAATCTATAACCTGTATTGTAGCGTTGTTCCCTTTTTTGGATGTGTCATTTGAAATATTTAGATATTAATTGTAGTTTTGAAAGAAACTTTCTGTCATCATTGTTTTTGCCTCAAAATAGGTATACGTTTAACCCTCCGTCTACCAGACGGGTCCATTGGACCCGACAGGTACATACAAAATATTCATTCAAACCAGAAATTTCTTTAAAATAAACTAAGTATATAAACCAGACAAAAATAAGGTAAATAAATAAGTTAAATAGTTTTAAATAAAAATTCTGGTGTAGAACGTTTTATTAAAACTTGAATAAAATTCCCGGTAGATCTAGGGTTAAAAACTACATATGCTAAAAAAAAGTGCCTACTAGTAGAAAATCTTACTAACAAAACGGGATATATGGGTGTGGTTAAATTTATATCAAGGCGGGTACTCATCGACGAAAAATCCAAGCAAATGGTTGAGCTGAGCAAAAGTTTAGATTGTTAGTGTGATGACAAATGTAAAGAACCAATATATATTTTTTAACACTATAACACCCGGAAATTTTACTCAGTTTCATAAAAATATTTGACACCAAAATTTTTATTTAAAATTATTTGACTGATTTATTTAACGTAAATCTGCATTGTTTAAGTTTAACTTATTTTATGAAAGAATTTCTGGTTCCAGTTGACATTTAATAATATGATCGGAGTCGGATCAACTCCTTCTGGGCGTTCTAGTGTTAATTGCTACAGCATTATTTCTGATAAGAAAATGTGACATTATAACATAAGAATCTTAGCCAATGCCGAGACCAATTAAAACAAAATTTTAAAGAGGGGTTCTTAAGTGATACAAGATGTTAAAAGAAATGCGTTTTCAGCAACATATATTGCTTTAACTCCTTGAGGGGTGGTGGTATTTTTATGAATCATTTTAATTTTAATTCCGAAATGCCACATAATGGCACCAGAATTTTTATAAGAAAATTTTCGGTTTATTATATATGCGAAATATAGCTTTTTCTTATATATAAATAAATTTCTTTTCAAATTCCGATGTCACCGATTAATTTCAACACTTTATCAATGGGATTGTTTTGCCCCTGGAAAGGTTAAAAATTAAGTGCAATTACGTAAAACAGCATAGAAAATTTAAATAACTAAGAATTAATAAAAAATAAAATAAACATATTAAAGGAATTAAAGTTAAAAAAGAATATATACACAACGTATACAGATATTAAATGAATCTAATGATGACTTAAATGATACAAGATGTTACAAAAAAGAGTTGTTTAAAACCCTTTCAGGGGCAAGTAATTGCGTTCCTGTAATATCGAATTCACACCGGAATCTTCCAAAAGTTTTATTGCAAAATAAAGAAAAGTCATTTTACGACTTTTTTCCCATCAAAGTTAGAAAAGTAAAATTTAATATAATTTTTCTCGTGCAAATCTTTATTAAACGTACCCCTCAAGGGGTTAATCGACACCCATTGATTTACTATGAAAAACAGTATAGAAAATTTAAATATACAAATAACATAAACAGATGAAAGAAATTAAAGTTATATAAAAAATAAATATATATACAATATATACATTTGCTCTTTCGATTCACATTGTGCATTTGATTCAGAATACCATTTCTTGTAGCTTATTTAGAAACGAATTTTTAAAACACATTAAATGCAGAAACATAAACTAAAGTTATTTCAAACCAAAAATATTATATAGAAAATGGATAGATGCATAATGCAAATTTTTATATGATGCATAAAATTATATTATAGTATTTTTCAACCCAGTGATATATGTATTATTTTTGACACACACACACAAATTCTTACATACTTTCGAAAAATTTTCCCTTGCAATATGCTAATTTCTTTCATGTTTGGTTTATTTTCCTGGAACGCCGCGGAGCCCCTGAAAAGTATAGGCGGAGCCCCAAGGGCTCCGCCGAGCACACTTTGGGAACCTTTGTATTATAAGATACAAAATGTGGAAAATGGTAATTGTTTTCCAACTTTTTACATTTTTGAGTAAATTTAGGTAAATAAATAGCAGATTCACCGAAAAAACAAAATTATATTTTCAATAATTTGTTTTATTTTTTAACAAAAAGTAAAACTAAAGAAAGAAACGAAGAAAAAGCCTCCCATAATTAGATAAAATTCATTATCATTGTTGGGTGCAGTGTTGAATTCAGGGGGTGACCCTGGGGGGGAGAAAATAGAAAAAATAAAAATAGAAAAAAGAATGGCCTTAAAAAAAAATCCTGGAAAATAATCAACGGCCAAAATAAATAAATAAATAAATAAACGAGTTGATAGTATAGATTTGACGCCCCCTTTCGCACGGTGCTGCTCGGGTTAAGGCGAAACAAAAATCCCAAAGAACATTTGAGGGGTGGCTAAGATGGGAGATAAAGATCTTGAAAGGGAGTGGACAATCACTTGATTCGGAAATACGCTAAAACTGCAGGGGGTATTGATGAGGGGACATACATTATCGGGCATTAGTCGCCCCAGGCCGATGTTGATTTTGGAGTAAATATTAGCATTTCAAATCTATCAATTAGTGCGATTTCCTGCCGATACCAGCATTGGACTACTTGAACAGAGTATGATCTATTGATATCATAATGATGTCAGTGGGCGATTACCGATATTTCGCCGACAATTCGGATAAACGACCTAATTGATTTCGATATACTTTGCTGTCTGGGTAGGTTTTAAAAATATCGAGTTTCAATTCCAGATAGAAAGATTGTATAGTAAGTTAGGCCACCGCCCACTGAATATTTTTTCTGTGTTTATATGTATAGTAAATATATAATATATACTATATATATATTTATATATATAGTATATATATATAATATATATATAGTATATATATATATACTATATATATATATATTAAAAATACTTTCTACTGTGCAGGAAAACGAAAGAAAAAAATGTATATGACCGGCTGAAAGTACGACAGATAGTGTTCTTGCCTCAAATATAGAGACGTACCCAATCCCCATTTCTTGGAAGAATTCCCGACCTCTACGTTCTTCAACGGTGGGAATGATAAGGGATAGCTGGCTTGTTACCATCCCCCTTTTCATCAGTAAATAAATAAATAGAAACGCTTAATTCATCTTTAAAAAGTTAAACTTAAACTTACACTATGTGCAAAACTACTTAAAATATGAGACAATATTTAAAAAAAGATGTTAAATTACTTTAATACCTTAGTACTTTCAGCTATAAAAACATACTCTTCGTCAGAGAAGTATAAGAAATACAATTATTATTAATGTACTTATATTATATTATATATTATTATTATAATGTAATTTTCAAAATTCACGTAGATGGTGACGAAAGTAGTGAAAGTGGAAGTCAATTTTTAGATCCCGGAAACATTGGGGCACTAAAACATGTATACAGGGAAATGGAATATTACTCGTTTTATGATTCTTTAAGCAAACTGAGCCAAATTATGGGTATGTTGTAGGATAAAACGTCGTTACAAACAGTATTTTCTTTAGTAATAATTTCTATTGATTAGCGAATGATTAAATCATTATAATTCTTTGAGGGATATATAAAACTCAAAAATTATAGGGGAGGTAGGGGAGGTATGATACACTTTTTTTACTAATTTTTTGCAACCCTTAGAAACGTATTTTTAAACAAATTTTTCCTGTTTTCCTATAAAATGACCTTTTATTAATTTATTAAAAATATTGTGAATTTAAAAAATAATCATTCAAAAAATATATTCCAATTATTGTGAATGGTTACTACTGTATCAAATCTCCCCATTGCTGGGGAGGATTGATACACTAGCAAGGGAAGTTTGATACATTGTTATGTAAATGAAAAAGAAAATGCAGACAGTTCAATTTATGTGTCATAAAATTTTTTATGATAAATCTTGGAATATTTAAGTAAAATTTAAAAAGAAAATGACATTGACATATTTTTGTTTCAGAAATGTTTTTTATAAGAATATTTAAATAATTGCTATTATTTAAACAATTCTATTAACACACTTTTTAGAAAATAAGTAATGAAAAAATAAACCCCTAGAGATCTTGCTGCAAGAAAAAATGAAGTGAGCATTGCTGATTTGCAAACAATTTAACATAAATTTAGCAAATTTAAGATTTCTTTAATCCTTTCGGGTCAAAACATTTTGAATGCTAAAGTGTTGAATAACTGAATGACACCGGAATTTACCAACAAATTTAATTGGAAATAAGAAAAGTGCTATATTTCACTTTCATATTAAATGGAAAATATTTTACAAAATGTTGGTGCCAATGTGGCGTTTGGGAATTAAAATTAAGTGGTTTCATAAACATACCACCACCCATGAAATGGTTAAAACAAAAACTAATAACTCTATCATTTTGGTAAGTAAAATCGGGTGGATTTAATGTTTTTTTAATTTGCCCTTCGTCAATTATAGAAACATCTTCTTTTCAGGCCATTTAAACTTTTTTTCCTTCTCCATTACGAGCAAAACGAATTAACCATCTATCATCGCACTGCTTTTCTACGTAGCCTACATAATGTGTATGAATATTCTCTTTGTTCTTCCTTATCAATTTCAGTAGCTCTTGCTGTAAAACAATAATGAATATTACAGTCCTATATTAGTTTACAACTTAAAAAACTATTAAATTTCAAATATACAAGTGCATCATTTCTCACCAGCACTAATGTATCATTTCTCCCTATCATGCCTTATTGGATTTTCAATCACTTTGCATAAATGCAGTTGCAAAATGCCAATGTGCTTTCTCGTAAAACTCACCCTAACAACGTGCGTTACAAATAAAAAAAAATTACTAGATATTACCTTCACAATAATAAGAGTTATGAAAGAATATCAATATTTAAAAAAAATTACATTGACATTCCAAAAGTCTTCAAAATTAAAAGATAAAAAATGTTGTCAGTTCTTCACTGCTAAGCCCAGCTAATGATGACCTCTGCTAATAAAAGAAGACTTTACATCTGCTACAATGGCTGTTAATGCCATTTGTTGAGAAAAATTGTCAATGTATCAACCCTCCCTATGTATCAAACCTCCTCTACCTCCCCTATATGGTAAAATGTTTGCTTAATCACGCTACTTTCCTTAGATGTTGATGAAACAATACATTTAAAACTAATTTGATCTAAAACAAATTATCTATTGTCAAAATTTCACTTTCAACCAAGAAAATGTATTTTATTGTAAATACGGTGAAGGACTCTTTCCAATAGGAGTCTACTCTCCGCTGGAATTAGGCAGCAAATTGCGCGCACCTGTAAAGCTGAGCGGGCTGTCAAAGTTTCAAACGAGAGCTCCAAACCCGATTTTCTTTCTAAAAGGGAAGATCCTACTCCTCGTTCTTAGAAGCTTTCATTTCATTATTCATACGAGTTGTAACCCGCCGAAATTCGACGAACTAAAATATTTAGAAAGAAATTGTTAGATCAAATTTATGATAAACCTACAAAAATATTTACAATAAAAAATTCATCTTACATTGGTTGTCTAACTCTTAAAACAAATAATATTTTTAACCTAAAATTACCAAAATGTTATTTCCACAAACTTCAACCGCTTAAATTATTGAAAAATTAAACCGTATTAGAATACGTAATCAAGATGAATGATTATGATGAAGTTATCGATTGAGGCTCTTACGTTTGTTTTTACGGGAAGAAAAAATAGGTAAAAAGGATTTTGCTTTGTCACATCATGAAATTTCCCCCCATAAAATCTAAACAATACGTTATTTTCAAATTCTCAAAATTTACATACGCACCACTCAAGTTCACAATTTGAAAGTATTTTAACGCGCAATAAATTATTAATGAATGTATTTACAAACTTAAAGTCGCGCTTGTCCGATACAACTTTGCATGTGAACATTCTCACAAACTTTATGTTCTAATCTCAGTACCCGCGAATAAAAAATTCAGAAATTTGCCTTTAGTTGTCATAGTATTGGCCTCGCGTCTCAAACTCAGTATCAGCGTAAAGTAAAAATATTGAAATGTAACTGATTTATGAAGAAGAATGCGTGTTATTTTTTAATGGCTGATGTCATTTTCTGTTCAAAAATTATATAAAAAAAAAGTTACTTTTATTTGTACTTTGAAAATGGTATCAATAAGGATATAATCAATAAAAATAAACCATGACTATTTTCCCTTTACTTTTAATAGAAATGGTGTACTTCAGTTGCCACAATTACAAAATTGGGACTAAAAACTATAAAAAAATTAATATTTCACAAATAAATTGAGATAGAACTTTCAAACAAATTGCGTTTAAAAGTACATTTTTCGCCCTATATTACGGTGTAAAAATAGAAACTGTGCGATGTTTAGAAGTCTAAAAATTTGCAGTAGCTAAAATTGCAAAACAGAAATTTCTTTTCAAATTTCAGAGTGTTGCCATTCGCAGAATGACGTATGCGTTACGCACAGATATGTTTGTCCTTTATAATATAGATATTACCAGATGAGCACTGCAACATAGTCAGGGAGCCGGTAATCTCGCATCGCGGAATTAAAATTTGTTTATGCAAATCGATAGTAAAAAGTCACACGAAAGAAAATGAGCTAGGTATGACTAAGTGTGAAAAGCCGAAAATAAGTTTGACTAAATTAATTACTATTAAAAAACTGTAATGATTTACTGTTTTCGCGGAAAGCTGAAACTTCGCCAGCGTCCAGACGCGAATAAACTAGCCAGTGGGAAAAAATTAAAGCAAAACAAATGTTAAATTTTATCACCAGACGCTTCTTAAGAATAGGAATGACAGACCACTAAGAGTGAGCAATATCCGCGATGACGATAAAACATTATAGATTTTTACTAATAATTAAATTAATTAAACATATTTTCGTCTTTTCAAACCTAGTCATACATACCTCATTTTGTTCCTATAACTTTTTACTATCGATTTACATAATTGTTTTCCCATTCAGCAGTGACGAAGCTTTCGATGTCACCGACTCCCGGGCATTAAAATACGTAGAGTAACCGCGAAAATCGTATTCAGACAGGCTAAATACCAGAAACAAAATTAAAGAATAATGAGAGATAATCTTAGAGAAAGCATATGAAATGCCATGAACATGAAAAGAATTAATATGACCTGATATATATATATATATATATAAATAAATATAGAAAAACGGGTAATGAAATATATTTTTTTCTACTATAAACTGCGATAAAGAGTTGGTTTATTGTATATGTTTTTTCATTAATGGGACTGATATCTTTTATTAAATAAATGCATTGTTTCTCCTTTAAATCTTACATGGAGAAATCACGAGTAACAACTAGCAAAAAATTTACTACAATTACTTATCGATGGATTTTTCACACTGTTTTCTCGGGTACAGAATTTTGTTATAAAATTTTACTGTTTTTCAATCGTAGACAACGACTCCAAATTAGAAGATTATGAAAGGTAATTGCAAAAATTTTCAATGTAGAATTTTAATGGAAAATTTTTAACATGAAATAGTAGTTTCATAGTGGCATTTGTAACTCCGTGGAATATCGCATCTCAGTATTGTCAGTTAGACGGATTTGTTTTATCGGATATGAATTATTGTTGCCTGTTTTGTGAAATAGGAATAAATAGTAAGTGTTCGATTTAAGTGTTAACGATCAAGCAATTAAAATACAAAAATTCCACCCAACTATCAAAATCAACGTACCTTTCTATTTTTAAAACTCAATTTCAATTTTTAACTTGCGTAAAACGTGCGCTTTTCGCCTTTTAATTAAGACCCTCGACTATGGCCATTATATTTCCATGTTACATTATTTAACCAAAAATACATAGGTGCCAACCTCAAACTAATCTTCCGTAATACGAACGTTAATTTGACCCTGGATTAATAGGTTTCGAACCATAATTTTTTTTTTAAGAAATGAAATTAAATATGTTCCTTGTAGAAACATCGAATTAAATAAATAAAGATTCATGAAATAAAATTTCTGGTTCGAAAGTAGTTAACCTGGGTCAAATTAATCCAGGTATTGCGGAAGATTAGTGAAAGGTAGGCAGCTATGAAAATACATTCTCTGTTCTTGTTTAACCCCTTGAGGGGCAAGCAGTTGCGTTTAATGCTGAATTCCCACCGAAAAATTAGAAACATTTTATTTCGAAACTAGCAAACCCCGCGGCTTTGCTCGCGTAATATTTCAAATATGCCAAGTGATATTTATATGTCTAATTTTTATTAAAAGGTACTAACTAAATTTTTATTTTATTAAAAGGTAATATTTTATTTTATTAAAAGGTATTTATTACTTTTAGGAATAATTAAAAAAATTACTATTTAAAACACAGTTTGATTAAACATCATTGTTACACTGCATAAGGCAGAAATGAGATTTAAATTAATAAAACGAAATAAAACGAAATAAATAATAATTTAGAAAATATTTTGAAACTTTTATGCTCAATTAATACGCTCATTTCAATATTCATTTGAAGTTTTGAATTTTTTAGAAACCATCGTCTTACATCTTAAAATTAACCATCATGTCAAATTCCAAGTCTTACCGCCTCTCTCAACATAAAGGGCTATGTTGAAATAGGAACTGTCACCATTAATTTGCCAACATTAATTATGAAATTGGTTTGTTATTTCCTAATATTTCACAGAAACGTAATTTAGAAAGCTTTTAAAGGTCTTTTTTAGAGCGTTTGTTGTTCCTGTGAACCCCAGGTGGTAGAATCATCGGCATAAAATATAGCCTGTGTAGGATCAGAGACTGTTACCATTGATTCGCAACTATTACTTTTATATTTGGTTTATATTCCCTGAAATTACGTAGAAATCGTAATTTAGGACTTTTTTAGAATGCTTTTCGCACCTCCCCTTCACTTCACCCCTTTTTAATTCGCATTTATTTTCGACAGTCCTTCGAGGGCATTTATATTTTATAAGTAACTACCATGCCGTATTTAAAGTTTCTAGCCTTTTCAGTATCACAGAAATCGCAATTTAGACAGTTTTTAGCTACTGCAACCCTCTGGTGGTAGTGACACAGACATAAAATATAGCTTATGTTTGAGCAGGTTCTATCACCAACAATTTGTCATCATTATTTTTTTTAATCGGTTTGGTATATGATAAGAATACGTAAAAATTGTAATTTATAACGCTTTTCGCTCACTTCAACTTTTTTAATTTGAAATTTTCTTTCGACAGTTTTTAGAAAGCAGTTGCATCTTGTAAGAAAATACCAAGGCCATACTTCAAAGTGTTAGACCCTACAGTTATGCAAAAAACGCAAATTAGAACATGTTTTGCTTCTGCAACCCTCAGATGGTAGTGACAGCAACATAAAATATAACCTATATTGTAGCAAGGACTGTCACCATTGATTTGCAACCATTACTTTTGAAATAGCTTTGGAATTTCCTGAGATTGAGTAGAAATCGCACTTTAGAACGTTTTTAGAACGCTTTTTGCGCATTTTCACCTCTTATTAAATTTACAATTTTTTCGAAACTGTTCTTAAAGATCATTTATATGTAATAAATATGTACCTTGCCTAATTTTAAGTTGCTAGCCCCTACCGATCACAAAAATTGAAATTTGGAACTCTTTTTTGCTCCTGCACCGTCTAGGTGATAGTTATACCGTCTTAAAATAGCGTCTATGTTAGAGCAGAGGCAGTCAGTATCAATTTCTTACCATTACTTTTGAAATCAGTTTGATTCTTCCTGAGATATTGGCGACAAATCGGCATTTCGAACGTTTTTAGAACGCTTTTCGCTCATTTTGCTCCTGCATCTTCTCTGGGGTATTGGAAACACATATAAAATATAGCCTATCTTGGAGCAAGATCTGCCCTCATCATTTTTACACCATTATATTTGAAATCGGTTCAGTAATTCCTGAGATTGCTAGAAATCTCAATTTAGAACGTTTTTTACAACGCTTTTTGCGCATTTTGACCCCACCCCCTTTTTAAATTTCGACTTTTTTAGGAAATGTCCTTAGCGATCATTGATATCTTATAACTAACTACCATTCTAAATTTCACGATTCAAGGCCCTTCCGTCACGCAAAAACCACAATTTAGAACGTTTTTCTCCTGCACCCCCTTTAGGGTAGTGGCACCGATATAAAACATAGCCTATGTTGGAGCAAGGGTTTTCACCATCATTTTTACGCCATTATTTTTTTAATCGGTTTGGTATTTCCTGAGATTGTGTAGAAATCACCATTTAGAACGTTTTTTTAGAACGCTTTTCGCGCATTTTCACCCCTTTTTAATTTCGAATTGTTTAAGAACTGTTATTAGAAATCCTTTATATTTAATAAGTAGCTGATACTTCAAATTTCATATTTCTAGGCGCTTCAGTAACACAAAAATCGCATTTTTAGAACGTTTTTTTGCTCCTACACCCCATTTTGGGTTGTGGCACCGACATAAAACATAGCCTATCTTGGAGCAAACGTTATCACTATCATTTTGACACCAATATTTCTTAAATCGGTTTGGTATTTCCTGAGATTATGTAGAAACTACCATTTAGAACGTTTTTAGAACGCTTTTTGTGCATTTTCACCCCTTTTAAATTTCGAATTGTTTAAGAACTGTTCTTAGACATCATTTATATCTTATAAGTAACTAATATTCAAAATTTCATATTTCTAGGCCCTTCAGTAACGCAAAAATCGCATTTTTAGAACGTTTTTTGCTCTTGCATCTCCTTTGGGGTAGTTGCACCGACATAAAATATAGCCTATGTTCTAAGTTGGACTAACACCATCATTTTGATATCATTACTTTTTAAATCCCTTTGGTATTTCCTGAGATTATGTAGAAACTACCATTTAAAACTTTTTTTAGAACGCTTTTTGTGCATTTTCACCCCTTTTAAATTTCGAATTGTTTAAGAACTGTTCTTAGACATCATTTATATCTTATAAGTAACTAATATTCTAAATTTCATATTTCTAGGCCCTTCAGTAACGCAAAAATCGCATTTTTAGAACGTTTTTTTGCTCCTGCTCCCCCTTTGGGGTAGTGGCACCGACATAAAATATAGCCTATGTTCTAAGTTGGACTAACACCATCATTTTGATATCATTACTTTTTAAATCCGTTTGGTATTTCCTGAGATTATGTAGAAACTACCAATTAAAACGTTTTTTAGAACGCTTTTTGTGCATTTTCACCCCTTTTAAATTTTGAATTGTTTAAGAACTGCTCTTAGACATCATTTATATCTTATAAGTAACTAATATTCCAAATTTCATATTTCTAGGCCCTTCAGTAACGCAAAAATCGCATTTTTAGAGGGTTTTTTCTCCTGCACCCCCTTTGGGGTAGTGGCACCGACATAAAATATAGTCTAAAACCGGCATTAAATTATTCAAAAATATTTGTTTGAAGCCTAACAAGAACAGGTGCAGCATACGCCTACAGTTATCTTAAGGGATTTCTTCCATTTTATAGTATCACTGAGACCTTTTTCTGATTCTCTCAGCGTTCCTAAAATTTTCGCACTTTGCTACCACTAAATTAAAACGATAATCTCTGTTGCATAATTCTATTACAGATGTTAATGGAATCTACCACGCAGAATTTTGATTTAAAATGCTGGTAGCAAATTGCGAAAATTTTAGAAACGGTGCGAGTCCTGGGTTCTCTTGATACCACACTTTCCATCCCATGCTCGCCTTCTGCTAGACCTGCATTGGTATATCAAATGAAGCGATGTTTTTCTAATTACGATTAAATACTCATTATGCTACCTTTGAGACTATATTTAGACTCTGGTGCTTTCGAAATCTATGAATGCCCTATGCACCATCAGAGATTCCAAATTCTAATGTTTTTCGACCATGCTCTGTTTAATTAAATTTAAACTTATTGTTATTTTCCCGCCGCCTGGATATCCGCCCCTGGATTTTGAAATTTAACAAAATAATATTTTTTCTATGATTTTAATAAACATAGCAAATTTAATCTTTTCGAGAAACTTAACAGAATTAAACACTAAGAGAAAGTGCAGCGAGGAATTTTCTTCAAATTCGGGGGGAAGGGGCTTTTTCTCTTTAAGTATACCATGGAAATTATTTGTTAATTTTTTTAAGTTAATGTGTTAAAAAATTATCTCAAACGTATTCAAGGGGCAGAATTTAATTCAGGTGGCGGTGACACAGCCCTCCCCACTCCCAGCTTTTGAAATTTAATAAACAAAATTTTATTTTTCTCCCATTTTTAAAGATATAGAAAATTTATAATTTACAGGTAACCTAAAATAATTTAACAGTAAGAGGAAGTTCAGTTTAAAATTTTCTGTTGGGAGGGGGGGGGGGGGGGGGGAGTTACACTTCTATATCCGCTTTGATAATGAATTTTTTGTTCTGTTTCTTTTGATATTTAGATGTTAAAAACTAATCTCAAATGGGTGATTTAAGACAGTATTGAATTCAGGAGAGGACCAGCCCGGATTTTAGATTTTAATGAACAAAATTTTCTTTTTCTAAATTTTTAAAGATATACTGCATTTTTTTCGAGTAAGTTACAATATTTAAATTCTAAGAAACAGAAGAAAAAATTCTTTTATAGGCGGAGGGGGGAGGGGAGGGCTCCTATAGAAGACTCTCATAGAAGTTAAATCCATCATAGAATTTAACCCACTCCCATAGAAATTAATTAAAAAAATAGAAGTTATATTTTACATCTTGAAAAATTGCAATGTACAGTGAAACCTCCATAACACAAAATCCTGAATATTCCGTAAAGGGAAGAGGGCTTAGGTGATCCATTAAGCCTCCCTCGAATTTGAAATGTAACTAATTTTTTTCTCCGATTTTGAAAAACAAATTGAAATTTAATCTTTTCTCTTAGCTTATAATAAAAGAGAAAATAAGAATTTTCTGTTTGGGGGGGGGGGGTGCGGAGTTGAAAGAGAACTATTGTCTCTCCCGGGATTTGAAAAATTAATTTCATTTATAATTAAAATTTCCTTTTCTTCTATTTTCAAAAAAACATAGTCAAATTTATACTTTCGAGTAACTAAAACAAAACAAAAATAAATAAATTAATTAAAAAATAATAATAAACATTTGATGCTGCCAAGCAATAACAAGCACACAATTCTCCATTTAAGTACCTACCTTATCCTTACTGGGAAGAGACTTGTGTAGCAAATTAGCATATCTTACTGGCACATAGTACATCATGCTGCTTTCTATCAAAGCAGGTTGCATAGCATATTATGCTGTCAAGCATAAAAAACATATAATAGCATGTAAAGGTACCTACCTCTCCATGCTATGACAGAAGCTTAAAAAGCAAATAAGCGCATAAAATGCTTGTACATAGCTGGTCATGCTATTTCTTCCTGAGCTGACTGCATAGCATATTATGCGGGCAAGCATAAAAAAAAACATATAATAACACGTTATGGTACATACCTCTCCATGCTTTGACAAAAGCTTAAAAAGCAAATAAGCACATAAAATGCTTGTACATAGCTTGACATGCTATTTCTTAATAAGCTGGCTGCATTGCATATTATGCTGCCAAGCATAAGAAAGCATATAAAAGCACATTAAGGTACCTACTTCTTCATGATTTGGAAGACGCTTGATCAGCAACTAAGCATAACGTGCTTGTACATAGCTTGTCATGCTATTTCTCAATAAGCTGGCTGCATAGCATATTATTCGGGCAAGCATAAATAAGCATATAATAGCACGTTAAGGTACCTACCTCTCCATGCTTTGAAAAAAGCTTAAACAGCAAACAAGCATAAAATGCTTGTACGTAGCTTGTCATGCTATTTTTCCCTAAGCTGCATAGCATATTATGCTGGCAAGCATAAAAAAGCATATAATAGCACGGTAAGGTACCTGCAACACCATGCTTTGGAAAAAGCTTAAACAGCAAACAAGCATAAAATGCTTGTATATAGCTTGTCATGCTATTAATGTGTAAGATAGATATATAGCATGTGATGCTGGCTAGCATTGTAAAGCATATACTAGCATGAAAATCTAGCAGACAAAGCAATACATAGCAAAAACTAGCATATTTCTTATGTAAGTACTAGCAAGAATTTTGACCTGGGTATACATCACTATAACGTCGAGTCACCTTCACAACCAAACCAACACTCCGAGCGCTCACTCCGGCTTCTCGCTTCAGAGTTCAAAAATGCAGAACAATCTTTTTATCATCAGATGACTACCGCCATCTGTCGGTGGAAAATGTTAGTTTTCTGTAATGAGTTAGTTCTTTACAGACTCCTCCCCACCTGGAGAAAATTTTTCACTATTGACGGGTTAAAGTTTCTTTCTGAGTTATTGCTTTCAAGCACCAGTTCCAAACAAAGTTTAGTACCGTGAACCACAACTGACTTATTCCCACCGTGAAAATATAAATATATAGAATACAAATAAAATTTATAAATACTCAAACATTATACTCAAGATATAAATGGAAAATAATTTACACATATTCAAAACAATAAATTCAAACTTAACTGTCATACAAATTATCATATTTACATATTAGCATTCTAATCAAACTTAGGCTTTTAGGGCTCGACTCAAACTATCAGCATTCTGATGATGTTTTCCTTTTTTATCAACAATTTCATAATTGAAGGACTGTAAAAGTAAGGTCCATCTTAAAAGTCTAGGATTAGTTCCGCTGGTTTTGTCTAACCATACTAAGGGGTTGTGGTCCGTATGGATCGAAATTTTTGATGTCCTTCCAAATAGCATCGTAGTTTTCGCACTGCAAACACAATAGCAGCACATTCTTTTTCGGTGGTACTAAAGTTTCGTTCTCTGTCTGAAAACTTTTTGCTCAGATGCAATATAGGATGTTCTTCATTATTTTCATTCACCTGGGATAACACTATACCAGTTCCCAAATTTGAAGCATCACACTGAACGATGAAAGGTTTTGTGAAGTCAGGACTATATAAGACAAGATTTTCAGAGAGTTTACCTTTCAGTTCATCAAATGCCTGTTGACAGTCGTCATTCCAGTCTACTATTGAATTGCGAACTTTTCCTTTTAATAAATTAGTGAGAGGCGTTGCAATTACAGAAAAGTTCGGAATATAGATCGACAATATCCGGCTAAACCTAAGAAGGATCGGATTTGAGTTTTAGTAGTAGGAACTGGAAACTCTTTTATGGCTTGAACCTTCAGTTTTCCTGGAGTTCTAAGACCTTTACCCACTAAGTGTCCAAGATATTTTACATAAGCTTGGACGAATTGACATTTAGATGGTTTAATATGCAGGTTTGCTTCACTCAGTCTTTTGAAAACGTCTTCCAGGTGTTTTAAATGATCTTCCCAAGATTGAGAAAAGACAGCAACATCATCCAAATAAGACACCGCATACTCTTCACAGTTTCTCAGTAATCCAGCCATAAGTCGGCTAAATTTATACGGAGCATTTTTTAAACCAAAGAGAAGACGTAAAGGTCTGTACGTCCCAAAATTTGTCACAAAAGTTGCATACCTTTGAGCACGTTTGGTTAACGGAATTTGCCAGTAACCTCTGGTCAGATCTAAAACTGAAATATATTTAGCTGAAGACATTAAGGGGATGGCACCCATTTAAACTTTACATAGCACTGTACTTTCCGTAATTTAACAATATAGAAATATCTCCTTTTTAATTTTCTAATTAATCGTTTCTTTCCTGTTGCCATTCTCTAAAAATGGGCATAATAATTTTTAAAAAAGTGATAACAATCGCATTTTGCTTTTACGAGCCAATAAAAATTCAGATTTTCTCGCTATATTTTTGCATTTTTGAAATAGAAGTCATTCCAGTCAGAAAATGAAAATTTTGCCCATATACAGTGGGTTTCCAAATTATTAAGGACAGTCATGAAGTATAGGTTTTTTGTACAATATTAGGATATAATTTGAAAATAAACACTGTTTTTAAGTTTAAAAAGCTTTATTGTTATAGTTTAAGTACTTACGCAATATTAGTATATGAAAAAAACCCAAACAAAAATGTAATACAGTCAATTTACCAATGTTAAGTAAAGAATATTAACATTTGGTGACATTTCCTTTGGCTTCGAGGAGTGCTTCGATGCGTCTCGGCATGCTTTCTATGCGATTTATGGAACTTTCTTTTTTTTAGGGTTGTGATGCTATACATTTATTAGTTTTCCGATGAGTTGTAACTTGGTTGTAATCATATCTTTGGCCATTTCCAGCGTGTGATCTCCCATAAGTTTTCTATGGGGTTCATGTCAGGAAAATTGCCAGGCCAAGGTAAAACTGGGATATTGTAGTCTGCCAAAAACTTTGTAACACTTCTAGCTTTATGACAAGGCACTGAATCATGCATAAACATGAACTCTTCACCACCTGGGAACCATTCTTCAATTTGCTGCAGCAGCTGAGTTTCCAGAACTTGCCTGTACTGGTCTTGTCTCATGATTCCCTGGACAATGTAGAGGCGCCCAAGCCCTTTAGCGCTTATGACAGACCACACCATTACTTTATCAGGGTGTTTAACACTTTCCACGATGCAGTCAGGGCGGTATTTTCGCCTGGGCGTCGCCTGACAAAGCGTCTTTTATCGGCTAAAATCTCAAAGGTTGATTCATCTGAGAAACACCCCTGAAAAAAAATTAAATATATTAATAATTAAGAAATAAAGGATTTTAAATGCCATAAATAATAATTATCTTAACAACTGACCTCACTCCAGTCATCAACTGTCTTCTAGTGGTATTCACGAGTCCAGGCAAGGCGCTGCTTCTTCATCGCTTCTTTTCTTGGCCGGACGATGAGCTGTCAACACTTCCTCCGCTAATCTCCACTGCACAGTTTTCTTAGAAACTAGTATTCCAGTTTCTTGAACGATCTGAGTAAGGAGTCCCACATTTGTCTTTCTGTTTCCTAAGCAGATATCCTGGATTTTCCTATCGGTACGTGGAGTTGTAATGCGTTTTCTTCCAGTTTTACCTTTTCGTTTGGGCGAAAATGGCTGGTTTTTGTTCAGATTTATTTTTATCCTGTTGACTACTGACTTGGAAACTCCAGCAAGTTCTGCTATCTTCCTTTGGGAATGATTCGTATGCAGAAGAAGGGTTTTTACCTCAGACTTTTTCCTAGGGGACAAATCAACCCCTCGACCCACACTAAAATCAATAAAAATAAAAAATAAATTAAAATCGTAAATAATTTCGCAAAAAACAAACATTTAATCAATAAAAGAAAGATAATACTCACATATAATTCTTAACTTTTCCAAAAAAACCTGAAGAATTTTGTTTAAATTAAAGAAAAGCGTCTTCCACTATTGCGTGTGTAAAAGACTCAACGTCTCCCCCGCTATTAAAATATTTATAGAAAGCAAATAAACCTTTTAACATGCCAAAAGTTGAATTGTAGAGAGTTGAGAACGGTAAAATACATTCCTACAACACTTAAACCCCTTAGATCTGCAGTCAAGTGCAACCAAAGTAGAAAACTAGCAAAAAATATGACTGTCCCTAATAATTTGGCAACCCACTGTATACAGAGCCTGATTACCCACGGGGCAAATTCCTACCACTAAAAATAAACAGAAAATTTTGCCTTATTCATGGCACAAATTTTACATGAATACGGCGTTTAGATAAGGCGAACTTTTCTTTTAAAATTTATTGGTGTAAGTGTGCCCCGTTGATAATCAGGCCCTGCATATATATGTAAAAACTTTAACTAAACACGTGTTAGAATGACGTAGTATGTTCATTTGAATGCTTCAAAAGTTAAAAAATATATTTTAATTTCAAGAAAAATATTTAGGAAAAGATAATAATAATTTTTAAAAAAATCGTTTGCTAGGTATGACGTCAATTTCCGTTTAACTGACATAACTTTGTAATGATGTTTTATTCTGAAGAGAGACTCCTGATAATCTGAAATTAATCCTTATTATTATAATCCATAAAACGAAAAATTTATTTTTAAGTCCTACGAAAAACAATTTCGGTAAATGCTAGTTCATTTGGTTGTATTTATTGCATTTTCCTGAGTATTGTCAAGGAAATCGTACACTCCTATTGGCATATTTCTTTTATCCAATTGAGATTTGCCATCTCGTAACCTGATTGGTCAGAGCTTCCTGTGTCAAAGTGACTTTTCTTGGCGGGAAGGAATTGTGATTTCGACCATGAAAGTAGAGAATTTTGATAGAATGGGCACGGGGAAAGGGATGCATTTCAATAGACTTCTGATTTATTTATTTATTTATTTTTGTTAAAATTACAGGTCAATGGCAAAAATGATTTCTAGAGAAAGAAGATAATTTCCATTACCTAATGACAAAGAGGGCGGGGTGTCATATGAGAAGTGAAAAGATTCCAAATAATTTTAATAAATTTGTTACTTTTTAAAGGGCATAGCCGGATAAGCATTGGAAACATGCCTTTTAATCAAATTTCCTGATTTATTTCCTAGATGTAGCTACATATCTGACAATTTATTTCCCCTATTATCACCCTATAAATATTGATATTTAATGAGATAAAAATGGTTTTTCGATTTTATAAAAAACGGATTTTTTCAAAAACTGCTGCACGGAATTTCATGCTATTAATTGAGGATATATAGATACGAAAGATGCATAACTGGTAATTTTTGTATAATTTTCTCTTTATAAAAGCTGTGTGAAATAGCGAAATAAAAATTTAAAAATTCAAAAATCATATCTTATGGTTATCCGAAAATTATCATTTTCTTGTAAAAAATTCCCCATGTGTGCCCGTATATTCTATATAAATGCCGAAAGTTTGCGTTGGGTACTACATATAAATATTAACAAAAATGTATATCAAAATTATTGAAATTCATTTTAAGGCGTTATTTTGGGCCGAGCTACTCAACATCCACACCCGAAGAATTTTTAGAATAAACAGTTACAGAATTGCTGTATTTTGAATTTTAATGAACACATGAGCAACATTCTCAACACTGTCGATATCAAAATGAACAAGATGTTGAAAAACATGGCTTATATGCTAATGGAATCTAAAATACATCATTTGCCATATTGTCTGCTGACTTTGTTCCAAAAATTCTTCGGATGTTCAAGTTAAGTAGCTCCTCCCCAAATAACGCCTTAAAATGAATTTCAATAATTTTAATATACATTTTTGTAAATATTTATATGTAGTACCCAACGCAAACTTTCGGCATTTATATGGAATATACGGGCACATGTGGAGAATTTTTTACAAGAAAATGGTAATTTTCGGATAACCATAAGATATGATTTTTATAATTTTAAATTTTTATTTCGCTATTTCACACAGTTTTTATGAACAGAAAATTATACAAAAATTACCAGTTATGCATCTTTGGTATCTATATATCCTCAATTAATAGCATAAAATTCCGTGCAGCAGTTTTTGAAAAAATCTGTTTTTTAAAAAATCGAAAAACCATTTTTTATCGCATTAAATATCTTTATTTATAGGGTGATAATAGGGGAAATATATCGTCAGATACGTAGCTACGTCTAGGAAAAAAATCAGGAAATTTGATTAAAAGGCATGTTTCCAATGGTTATCCGGCTATGCCCTTTAAGATATTTTTTAATCTATTTTACATTAATTTTTTTTATTTTAAATTTTCTATTAATTTGTAATTTTACTTAATTATAAATTTATTTAATTGAATTCGTAATTATTCAAATAAATTATAAATGTTACCCTTTTTTATTGATTTTAAAATTTAATAATCCTTATAATTATGAAACTCTGTAAACTTTAATGAAAATAAAATTGTCAGGAGTCGGGGAATCGTAGCAGATGTAATAAAATATTATAAAATAACAAATAGGAGAGATGATTTAAAAAAAGAAGTACATATAGATATTAAACTTTGCGTGATTTTGTGGAAGTAGACATTTCAGATGGTGGGAAATTTAAATGAAATCTTTAGAAAAAGTGAAAATCTGCGATATGCAAAAATTTTAAAACTAAAAAAAAAAACCCTGCTCTGTTTGTTATTTTGCTGAAATAACAAATAAATAATACGTCGTCTGAATTTCATTTTAAATTTCAATTTCTCCTGTCGATTTCTCAGCATATATAATCCTGAAATATTTATATTTAAAAAAAAAATTCAATATTTGTTGAAAAAATAATTAGTCATCTAAAATCCCCCTTGAAATTTCTGCAAAAATATTTTTACCCCCCTCCCCTTTTACACACAACAAAGTTCAGTTTTCTTATAGTTTTTTTTTTCTTTTTTGTATGCACATATCTTTATACACGACATCTGAATGGCTATTCTGAATATGTTAAGGAAATTAATATGTTCCTTTTTGAAAATGATCCTCAAATCGCTAGTTTATTTTCTTTTGAAGAAGAAGAAAAAATAAATTATTTGCGTTTTTTATTTTGCCTGTATGATGTTATTTAAAGAAAAATAACCTAATGCTTACAAAATTCGAATATGTTGTTCAAATATAACACAGTATTTAAGCATTTAAAAATGGGCATCTTGTAAAAACCTCTACCCTTTTTTTTACTGAAAAAGTTGAAGATCCTGTTATATTATTGCCTAAAGCTGTTATATTTGTTGGATACTTAAATTAAATTAATGATGGTGGGGTTTTACTCCTTAGTTTAGTGCCTGTGTTTCCGAACAAAAATGAATTCAGAAAGGTATTTGAGAACAGACGTGAAATTTTCTGTCACATATTGAAGAATCGAACAGTGTTTTTAATTTTTTTCATAAATAAATGGAGAGTTGTAAGCGATTGTTGTCACGGGACGGCAGGTTTTTCTCCTTTCCCGCGCTGTCTCATCCAAAAATTCAGTTTAAAAAGCCAACTTTGACAGTATTTTTAAAAAGATATTCTGCTTTTACCAAAAAATTGAAAACACCATTCGATTACATAGTTTATTAATAAGAACACCTGTCAATTTTATGTGTTTCCGAACAAAAATGAATTTAGGAAGGTATTTGAGAACAGCCGTGAAATTGTCTGTCACATATTTAAGAATCGAACAGTGTTTTCCATCTTTTTCTCATAAGTAAATGGGGAGTTGTAAGCGATTGTTGTCATGGGACAACAGGTTTTTCTCCTTTCCCGCGCTGTCGCATCCAAAAATTCCGTTCGAAAAGCCAACTTTGACAGTATTTAAAAATATATTCTGCTTTTACTAAAAAATTGAAAACAGCATTCGATTACATAGTTTATTAATAAGAACGCCTGTCAGCGACCCAAAAAACTTAAAGTATACCTTATAAGAAAAGTTCGGAGGGGAGATGGGAGGGCGAATGTAAACGTGTGAGTGGTTAAGTGGAATTGCGCAACTTAGTCCACTCAGCACCACGCGTATGTTCCGAGGCAGATCCCCCCTTCCCCTTCATCCTAAGTCATAGTGTCATATATCTAATTTGTTGCAAATTTTGTCTACTTTCTGAACTTCTTGATACTTTTCCCAACAACAAAAAAATTGATTATTTTAATAAAAACCTTTTTGGAGGCTTTTTACCAAAGTTTGGGGGGGTTTCCGGGGGAAATTTTGGTGGGAAGTTACAAATTCGGATTCAGCGACCCCAAAAACATAAAGTTAGCCGATTTCCAGAACTACCATTAATTTTGCTTGGTAAAATTCCCTATTGCCTGGACTATTATCACTGTTTCTTACCCTAGCTTTTTGTGTGTTTAAGGGGTTGACATAGGATACTGCAACGTCTCTTAATACAGAGGAGCGTGGGTACGTAGCAGAAAAATTTAAGAAATCACACTATGTATAAAACTAGTCTGGCGGCTAGTCCTGAGTAAAGTATAGGTCAATATCCCAATATGGATGTTAGCAGTATGTATTAGGTCATCAGAGCTCTTGAAATACACTATTAAACCAAAGTTTCTGTTATTTTTTTATTAGGGAAATTGGCTGGGCCGGTTGATTGAGGTCATTTGTTGGTTAGTTGGGGCGGTTTTTTGGTTAGTGGCAGTTGATTGATTAAGTTCTGAAAGGATCTGAAAAAGATATGAAATGATATAAAAAACTGTTGGAACCAAATTGAAAAGTAAAGCTCAATCTAAAAAAAATTACAGTAAAAAATTGGCAAATAGTTTCAGTCTAAAAAAGTAAGTAGTGCGTAGAAAAGTAATGGAACGAGATTATCTGTAAAGCTCATGAAATTACCCAAATTTTTGTTGATAGCTGAAAATGTGGACTGAGCTTTACTGGTGCCTTATATTCAGAATCCTATTATCCACTCAAAATGAGTACCGGGTATAGTAAACAGAATGTGTAGTTATGTACTAAAAAAATCTGTCAGTCCGAGAATTGTGGACATGATTGCATCATGTCAAGCTAAACTCCATAAAACTAAAAGAATGTAAACCATGAAGTAATATTTTTAGTGTAACATTAATATAGTCAGGTTGTCGAGGAATTGTTGTTATTAATATTTCTGACATAACACACTAACATTATAATTTTACTTTCATGTAATTACTGTGAAAAAGGGAACCTTATGCCAATGGACTTACGCCAGACAAATAGTTAGCGTATGGTTGAATCGTACATGTTTAGGGTTTTGGGTTTACTTGGGCTTTGATCTTCCAGGCTTGTCAGTGACCCCTGGAATAGAATTTGGTCAATACTTCGTACCGAACGGATCCCTCAGTTTGTCACTCATTACCAAATCAGCCTCTAACCTATTCTTATGAACCCACATTTTTAAACTGGTTATGAATGATTATAATTCAGAATGTGTTAAAAATGCCTTTATTACCCTGATTGATTTTAAGGCACCAGTAAAGCTCAGTCCACATTTCAGCTATCAACAAAAATTTGGGTAATTTCATGAGCTTTACAGATAATCTCGTTCCATTACTTTTCTACGCACTACTTACTTTTATAGGCTGAAACTATTTGCCAATTTTTTACTGTAATTTATTTTAGATTGAGATTTACTTTTCAATCTGGTTCCAACAGTTTTTTTATATCATTTTATTAAGTATGAAAATGATGATTAAAAAATCGATGCTACGATATTATGATAGATAAGTAATGGGTAAACATAAAAAAAAATATCTAAATCTAAAGTCTAGACGTTAAACAATTTAAGAAAAAAGCTACTTTTTCTGCTAAAGTGTCAGACACGACCACACCCGTATGCATGTACGGAACACACAAAGAAAATCTTTTGGAAAATTTTTAACATTATAGAATAAAAGAATGTTCGCTAATTCTTGCCTGTACTCAGAGGATGAGTGCCTGGAATGTATATGACGGGCGTGGGGTGTCACACTTTTACACATAAAATAGCGTTTTACTAAAAGGGATTAAAGCCGAAAAAATAATAATATAATAAATAGTTTATATTTAACCCCTTGAGGGGCAAGCAATTACGTTTGTGTAATGCTGAATTCCCACCGGAAAATTAGAAAATTTTTAGTTCAAAATTAGGAACAGCAATTTTACGGCTTTTTTCCACCAAAGTTAGAAAAGTAAAATTTCATAATTTTTTTCTGGTGTAAATCTTCATTAATCGTAGGTGGGATAAAATATATCCCACCGCCCCTCAAGGGGTTAACTATCATATATATATATATGCCTGAATATGGTAGCTACAGTTTTCTAAAACATTAATTTAATACTTAAAAATATTATTTACGAGTTCCGAATGTCACATCGATGTCACACTTGCAAAACATAAAAAAGACTTTAAAATGAAGGTCTGTGAACTCGATAATGCTGTGTAATGATAAATAAATATGTGTTAAGTATAAAAATATTTCATAAATAAGATTTATACGTTGAAACACACAAACTTGCTCAATGGTGCTTATAAAGAAGTTTTATACGAAATTGTACAAATAAAATTAACGATTAAGCATAACATCGACGTTTCGAACTGCTTTTGCAGTCGTCTTCAGCATAGATATGATATTGAAATGTTTAAAATTCTGGAGACGAAAGCTTCCTGTCGAAACTTGATCAACTATATGAATGGAAAACTGCAGTGAGTGCATCAGAGTCTTTCTTTCCCGTAACTTTCCACTTTTGAAAAAAATATTTTACGTTGATAAAAATGACTCCACCTTACGCATATATGTTTCAGTCTTTAGTATTTGATACATTCGGGCCATTAAAGAAAAAGAAAACCCTTATCAATGTTTCAGCCATATGAGAATAAAGACAGGGTTGCCAATTGGGCCTTCATTTTTATTCAGAAATTTAGTGTTCATACCAGAAATAAAGAATAGTATTTTATGCTTTATTTAATAAGAGACATTTAGACGATCGATAAAGTAAAAATTCTTCTTTCGAAATTTCCGGTATGAATTTAAAATTTCGAATTAAAATTGCAGGCCAAATGGGCAACAATGAATAAAGATATTGTAAAAAAGTTGCTTCCAAATTGACATATTATCAAAAAAAGAAATGCATTTCTGATTTTATTTAAACAAATCTCTAAAAAAAAAACGTAAATTACGTTACAATTTTGATACAATCTTTAACTGAAAGCACATTTTTTATACCATTCGACGCTGAAATTATGCAGTATTTCATAATAAAGTTTTGAAAAGTACAAGAAAATACCTACTAAAAAAAATCCAATAAAAATTCTCTTAAAACTTAATTTAAAAAAAATCCCTCAAAGTTGTTTTCGATACACTTTGCAGTGCCTCTGAGCACAAGGATATATCTCCGACCTCACGAATCAGTCATAGTGTGAGAGTTGACACAAACAGGCAGAAACATTCACAAACTCTCTGTTTTATTAACATCGATAATTACGTACATTTTTTAACCCCTTAACGCTCGAATTAAATTACGGTTGAATAATTCAAATTGCTTATTGGCACCACTTTTATGAAAAAGAAATATTCACCTTATTTAACCCCAGTAAAAACGATACCAAAATATACCCAATTTCACTATTTTATAAAACTGGTGGGAATCAAACAATTTAAGTAACAGACGCAAACCGAGAATATGACGGGAGCGAGAATTAAGGGGTTAATGAACACATTTTAAAATAGATTCCCCTGAAAAGATTTGTAATACGAGAAAATGCGTTAATAATAAGCTTAACTCCTTAACGGTCGCATTAAATTAAGGTTTAAAAATTAAAATGGCTTATTGGCACAAATTTTTTGAAAAAGAAATGTTTACCTTATTTAACACGTTCACGCCGGCGCGGTGGGTCACACTCAACTGTCTCACAGCTGGCAAGTCTCCGGCCTTTTGGATACCAGTATTTTAATACAGAAAATGTCGTTTTATTTAATTAGAACAATTGGGCGATTTAAAGGAACAACATTTTCTCTAAAATAACAGTGGTGTGCAAAAAGCCCGAGACTTGAAAGCTCTGAGACAGTCAAGTGTGACCCACTGCGCCGGCGTCAACGTGTAAAATGATACTGTATGGGCAAAGAAATTCCGTTGTTAAAGTGTCGAAATTAATGATTGACACTGGAATTTGAAAACAAATTTATTTGTAAATAAGAAAAATCTGCATTTATGCATATCCCCTTGAGGGGCGGTGGGATATATTTTATCTAATCAAAAACACTCATTGTAAATGATGCCGCCAAGCCACAAACTTAAAACGTCAGTCATAAAAAAGAAATGATATCACATAGAAAGAAGCGATATAGAAGTGCATACTCAGAGTGCCGAGTAAAAAATTATCACTAGTCATAATGTTTCCAAAGGACTCGGAGTGAGGTACACTATGTGAAAATTGCTTGGCGACCTGCAGGCTTTTATGATGTTTGTTATTCCTGCACTTAAATATGACTATTTGTTTAACAATTTTCTTCTTGTATTACTTCTCCCATTAAACTGTGAAAATTAGAAGCTTTAGGTGTTTACATGCCCATTCTTATTTAACATCATGGGATCGATTTGTTGATTACCATTATTTGAACGAGAAAGACCACTTTCCTAAGTAAACATGTTGTGAGAATTCGACGATATCTCACATTGAAACTCTCAAAATACAAGGCAAAAGCCAGCATAGGGAAGCTAATGTATTTTCACCTAGCCTCCAAATTTCTTCAGAGTCCTAGAAAATGTCGCCAGAGATGAAACAAATACCTCAATTTCTATCAATCTTCGCAGATGACACTAGGGTGAAAGGGACTCTTTTATCTAGCGAGAGAAATATTCTTTTGATGTTCACGAGGGCCTCGTTCCCGTGGGAAAGTAGAAAGTGAAACCAGAGATGAAGCCGGACGCGAAAGTTCCTGACGGCAGCCTATAGAGAAAGGGCTGGCCTATGAGATCATGGCCCACGGATGGTGAGTGGCTAATGGGAGTGGCTTTGGTCCTGGACGGAAAAACGAAACTGATAAAAGAGGATGCGAGAGCATTCTCGGGAGCTTAATTATCCCTTCTGTTGAAGTTGAGACTTCAAGGTGTTTCAGGTCGTGCAGAGTGGAAATCTCTCACGCGTCGACGGCATCGGGGCATACTCCGAAGCACAGAAAAGCGAAAGCCAGGTGTGGCTGTTAAAATATCTCCACCACGGAGTTGAAGATCGGAGGTTCCTAAACCTCGGTTAAACACCTACAAAAGTGCGACATTCCTGTCGAGCATCGTGAGCTCTATCTTCGAAAATAGTGGACATTGGATAAGTAAGAGACTGACTACACTGAAAGCGATCTATTATTCGAGGACTGGACTTGATTCTATAAATATATTATTATCAGCTGAACTCGAACCCTCATATGAAAAATGTTGTAAATAAGACTTATATAATCCAGAAAATATTATTTAATTGTTTGTAATGCAATAAAATATTTCTTCGACTTTAAATAAGCCTTGGCCGTTGAAGTTGCCCGCTACCACACCCCCTTACGACATCGGCTCCGTTACAATGTAATAAACATTTTGAGTTTGTAAAATAATAATAAAAAATAATGATTGAATAATATTACTAACAATGCACCTAATAAGAGACGTTAATTAAACTAAGATATATTCCAGTAAAGCTTGCGTAAACGGAATTGAACATGACAGGGGAAAATTCTGTTCTAGTAAGGCTACTAGTACTATATAATATTCCTTATGTTGGAAACATGACATTTACGTTTAAGAAATAAATCTGTCATAAACAGGATCCATTTCACCAGTTTTCCCTTTAATTTTAATACAGTGTATTTTTAAATGTATTTATGTAATTAAAAATTATGTTTAAAATAATGAAAAGTATAATTGTAATAATAGATGATTACGGCAATTACATACCATTTCCTGCTTGTGTTACAAATCTTTCTGATTTATTACAGATCTTCCTCCTACAAATATTTATAAGAGTGATATAATGAGAAATTAAAATTAATTTTTTCGACTTTTAGAATTTTTCGAAATTGGTATAGGTACTGCATATATTAAATATGCGCTTGCAGGTCGCCAAGCAATTTTCACATACTGTACCTCACTCCGAGTCCTTTGGAAACATTATGAGTAGTGATAGATTTTTACACGGCACTCGGAATATGCACTTCTATATCACTTCTTTTTATATGATATCACTTCTTTTTTTTCAACGCCTTACTTTCTAAATTCATAATTGTTTTATACGTGACTAGCAGGACATACTAAGTCATATGCTTTTACAAGTATTTTCTCACATATTTCGGATCATTCATACGATAAATTATAATTCATTTCAATAAAAGTTCAGAATTCGTTATTTCATCGTTATGAACAGATTTTCCCTAATTTCAGTCATATTTGTAAATTTTTAAGTAGTTCTATTATCTGATTAAAAATTAACTAAGAGCTGTTTATGGCATATTGATAACATTCTTTAATTACGAAGTCCAAAATAACAGAATCGATTAGTTTAATAAATCCCCTTATTAATCTTTTTAAATGAAAAGAAAAGGAAAAATTCCAATAAAACTGCCAAAAATTTGTTTGATATAAAAGGATAGTAAAAAAATGAAAACAAATTACGTAATAAAAAACCTGACTGACTATATTACATTTGTAAAATGGTTTAAACTGAATACATTGCAAAGTTTGGAATGTTGAAAAAAAATATTTGAGTGTATGTGCATTTTAGTATAAAAGCAATACAGAATTGAACACTTTCCCACTCATTTCCGTAAGATAAACAGTGATCCTTAAGTTCTGTCGAATTGTTTAAATGACTATAAGTACTCCTGTGATTCACTAAAGTACTTACATTGTCTTTCTGAGACTGTTCTGTGGTTTCTCCGTAGTCAGTGTTTACCTAGAATCTTTCCATAATCGCGGTCCACTGGCACGTTTCTATAATCCATTTTCTCCTCAAATATCAGCAGGACATTAGGTGATGATTATTGTGCGCAGTACCTTCGCCAAAAATTATTCCCATTTCGTGCAAAATAAAAATTCATTTAATTGTTATCTAAATTTTGTGTGCAAAAATACCCATAGTATTGGAATTTTAAAAGGGTGGGGGCTGAAATCTAGAAGCAGTTTAATAAAGTGGATAATAGAAACATCTTTCATAATGTAGAAACCTGGATCGTCGAGCCTTTAGATGAACAAATTAAATTCATATTCAACTTTCAAGTAACCGAAAATTGTCTAGAGATTAAAAAGGTACAAATTCATTAAAATACATGCCACTCAGTAAATATCTATCGGTTGTAATGTGACCTCGTAAATGCTTCAATGTCGCCTTAAATAGAGAGCTTAACTGGGTCGAATGCGATAACGCCTATCCTATTAAAATCTATGTAACCTCACAAACTCGAAAACCACAGGGCGAAGGGTTGAGAAATTTGGCACACGGGTTGCTTGAATGGGGATCATGAACGATTGGAGCCAAAAATTAGAAAAGTTTGATTACATTTTTTTTTAATTTTACGTTTTTGGCTAAATTTTGTCTTTTTTATGTTTAGGCCGTAATCGCGCGAGTTCTAACCAGCTTTAACCCTTTCCGGCGCAGAAGAATTCTATTCGCAAAATGAGAAAATATTGACTGACACCGGAAATTGCAAACGATTTCGTTTAAAAAATAAAAACTCCTTAAATTAAGCTTTCACAGTAAAATCAAAATTTTGTTAAATATTCTTGGTGCCATTTTCAAGGTTGGAATTAAAATTAGGTGTGTCCAGACTGGACACACTGCGCCGGAAAGGGTTAAATG
Organism: Maratus speciosus; assembly: GCA_963932465.1. Classification (NCBI taxonomy): domain Eukaryota; kingdom Metazoa; phylum Arthropoda; class Arachnida; order Araneae; family Salticidae; genus Maratus; species Maratus speciosus. The sequence goes on from CAWVRF010000628.1 coordinate 36,642, forward strand.
TGTACTGCAATGTGAGATATACATGTAGTAGGTTAATTGGAGAATCATCTATCATTTTCTATTAGCCTAATATTTTTCAGGCCTATTGCAGAGAGCCTAGACAACGGTTAGGCTAATTGACAAGTAACCACTTATTTCCCAATAAGGGTAATTTTTCTAGACTTATAAACCCATAACCAGAACTGAACCCAAAAATAAATTACAACAGATTGTACGCCGATCCGTGCAAGCCAAAATAATTTCAGTCTACACGCAACCCGACTCGAACCTGAAAGCTCCATTTAAAAAAAAACCCGAAATCTGACCCGAACCAAATCTGATAGCAGAGAAAAATATTCGAAATAACCGTAACCCGATCCGATCAAGGCAAAATAATTTTCGTACACACGCATCCCAACACGAATCTAAAAATTCCCTTTGAAGGAAACCAGAAATCTGACCCGACCCAAATCTGATCACAAAATAAACAATCCAAAGCACCATAATCGGATCCGAGAAACACAAAATAATTTCCGTGGAAATGTTACCCGACACGAAGTTATAAATTCCCTTTGAAAAAAAAAAACGAAATCTGATCCGAACCAAATCTGAACCCGACAAAAAACTCCAATGAACCATAACCGGTTCCCAACAGACAAAATAATTTCCGTGGACATGTTACCTCATCCGAACCTATAAGCAAAATCATTTCGGTGGACACGCAACTCGTCCCGAACCTAAAAATTTCATTTGAAAAAAAAAGAAACCAGACAACCCGACAAAAATATTCCAAACCGACAAAAATATTCCAAAGGTCAATAATCAGATACGAGCAAGACAAAATAATTTCCTTTGACACGCAAACTGATCCAAATCTGAAAACGTCATTTGAAAGAAACCCGAAATTTGAATCCGACAAAAATATTCCAAACATCCATAACCGGATCCGAGATAGGCAATTAGTTTCCGTGATCACGCAACACGACCAGAACCTATAAATTCCATTTGAAGTTCGCTTGAAACCAGACCCGAACCAAATCTTAACCCGAGATAAATATTCCAAAGAACTATAACCTTATCCGAGCAAGACAAAATAATTTCCGTCGACAGGAAACCCGATCCGAACCAGAAAGATATAACTGAACTCAATCCGAAACAGGGTTATGGTCGGTTTTCGGGTTGATTTCAAATGAATCCGGTTGCGTGTCAACAGAAATAATTTTGTTTTGCTCGGATCGGGTTGCGGCTCTTTGAAATATTTTGTCCTTTCCAGATCGAGTTCGGGGACGGGTTTCATGTTGACTTCAAATGGAATTTCCAGATTCTGGTCGTATTGAGTGTACACGGAAATTAATTTGCCTTGCTCGGATCGGGGTACGGCTTGATGTATTTTTATTTCGGGAACTGTTCGGGTTTCGGGTTAACTTCAAGTACAAATTTCAGGTTCGGATCGAGTTGCATGACAACGGAAATAATTTTGTCTTGCTCGGATCCGGTTATGATTCTTTCGAATATTTTTGTCGGATTCAGATTTGGTTCAATTTGGTTCAGATTTCGGGGGTTTTCTTGTGGAATTTTTAGGTTAGATTCGGGTTGCGTGTCCACGGAAATTATTTTGTCTTTCTTGGATCGGGTTATTGTTCTTTAGAATATTTTTGTCGATTATAATATTTTGTTCCGGACATATTTCGTGTTCATTTCAAACTAAATTTTTTGCTTCGGATCGGGTTCCGTGTCCACAGAAGTTATTTTGCCTTGCTCAGATCGGATTATGGTTTTTCGGAATAGTTAATTTGTCGTGTTCAGACTTGGTTCGTGCCAGATTTCGGGTTTTTTTAATGGAATTTTTATGTTCGGGTCGTGTTGCGTCCACGGAAATTATTTTGTCTTGATCGTATCGGATTATGGTTTTTGGGGATATTTTTGTCGGGTTCAGGTTTGGTTTGGGTCAGATTTTAGGGTTATTTTAAATAGACTTTTTAGGTTCAGTTCGGGTTGCGTGTCCAAGGAAATTATCTTGTCTGTCTCGGAACGGGTTATGGTTCGTTAAAATATTTTTGTCGGTTATCATATTTGGTTCGGGTCATATTTCGGGTTTTTTTAAAATTTAGGCTCGGGTCGGGTTGCGTGTTCACGGAAATTATTTTGTCTTGATCAGATCGGGTTATGGTTCTTGGGAATACTTTTGTCCGGTTCAGATTTTGTTCGTGTCAGATTTCGGGTCTTTTCTGCAGGAATCTTTAGGTTCGGGTCGTGCTGCGTCCACGGAAATTATTTTGTATTGCTCGTATCGGATTATGGTTTTTAGGGATCATTTTTAGGATTCAGATATGTTTCGGATCAGATTTCAGGTTTCTTTTAAATGAAAGTTTTATGTTCGGTTCGGGTTGCGTGTCCAAAGAAATTATTTTGTCTTTCTCCGATCGCGTTATGGATCTTTAGAATATTTTTGTTGATTATCAAGTTTGGTACTGGCCATATTTCAGTTTTTTTTTTAAATGTTCGGGTCGGGTTGCGTGTTCACGGAAATTATTTTGTCTTGATCGGATTGGGTTATGGTTCTTCGGAATGTTACTGTCGGGTTCAGATTTCATTCGTGTCAGATTTTGGATTCTTTGTAATAGAATTTTTAGGTTGGGGTCTGGTTGCATCCGCAGAAATTATATTTTCTTGTTCGTACCGGGTTATGTTTTTGAGGGATATTTTTGTCGGATTCAGATTTGGTTCGGGCCAGATTTCAGGTTTTTTAATGAAATTTTTAGGTTCGGTTCGGGTTGCGTGTTCAAGGAAATTATTTTGTTTGCTCGGATCGGGTTATGGTTCTTTGGAATATTTTTATAGGGTTCAGATTTGGTACGTGTCAGATTTTGGGTTTTTTCTAATGGAATTTTTTGGTTCAACTCGTGTTGCGTCCAAGAAAATTATTAACCATTTGGAAAAATGATTATTGTCCTCGTCAGGGTAGGAAATCAAAATCATCATATCTGAAGTTTTTTATTTGTTGAATATGCATTTTATTCGTTTTCTGGTTGGGCTATACAGTAATCTGTATTTCCCTTTACTTTCAACAGAGATTTATACTTCTGTTGCCACTATGACAAAAAAGTAATAAAAACTATAAAAAAAATTATAACTCAGAAACAAATTGAGATACTGCTTTCAAACAAATTGCATTTAAAAGTACATTTTTCTGTCTATACGACGGTGTAAAAAGTAATATTGTGGGATGTTTAGAAGTTCATGAATGAAATTTCATTTAAAATTGAAGTCTGACGATGGAAAAGCCTTTTCCCGAACAGCCAATGAAATGCTTGGATAATACGTAAGTTTCAAGAAATCTTACAATGTTTACGTGTAATAACACTATTAATGTTTAATTCATGGCGTACGTAATGTATGATCAACTCCGTGCGATTTTTTATGTCTTAAATTTTAGTCTTTCAAAAAATCATTTTCCGAATGGTCGTTGTTGGCGCAGCATGTCCCTCATGGGACTTTGTGCCATAAAACCATATACAACCAACCAACCGAATGGTCGTTGTAATTTGTTAAATTGCTTATTTTTGTGTTCCTTGGATCGGGTTATGGTTCTTTAGATTATTTTCGTCGGTTATCATATTTTGTTCGGGTTATATTCGTTTTTTTTTCAAAAGAAAAATAATTTCGGGTCGCGTTGCGTGTCGACGGAAATTATTTTATCTTGCTCGGATCGGGTTATGGTTCTTTGGAATATTTTTGTCGCGTCTCAGATTTGGTTCGTGTGAGATTTCGGGTTTTTTTCAATGGAATTCTTAGGTTTGGTTCGGGTTGAGTGTTCACGGAAGTTATTTTGTCTTACTCGGATCGACTTATGGTGCTTTGGGATATTTTATCATATTTAGTTCGTGTCAGATTTCGGTTTTTTGTTCTCAGGTTCTGTCGACAGAAATTATTTTATCTTGCTCGGATCGATTTTTCACGAATCCAATACTTTCTTCTTGTAAAAATAGAAGAAAGTAAAAATTATTATTCAGGGACTTAAAAGTCAAAAGATTGTGAGAATGCCTTACGTATTACGTATGCCACGTTGCAATAATAAGAAGCTAGCGGGTATTACGATAATTCTTTTACTAAAATAAAAATTATTATTCAGGGACTTTTTAAAAGTCAAAAGATTTGAGAATGCCTCACATATTACGCACGCCACGCTGCAAAAATAAAAAGACTTTAAACTGGTATAAATCAAAAACTAATTAATATTTTTATATGAAACTTTCAAAGGTTTGAACTACCTATATAAGAATTCTAATGCCGTAAACCGCGTAAAAATCCGATAATTACACATTGCTGTAGCCCTGTCAACAGATTTTGGTCAGAACAAGAATTTCAAAAGTGCAAAAAACAGTACTTTTAAAATCGCGTTTACTAAAAACGTATTGGCCGGATTCAACTTTATTTTCGTTGTCTGAGTCACGTGGCACGCCCCATTCCATAGAAACAAGAATTTTGTTTCTATGATAAATAGAACCGGATATATAGATGGGTGAAAATCCCGCTTTGGTCAGTCCGGAAAATATAAACTTGACAGAGTGCTAAAATTTTTTTAGAGTATCGTTTGTCATTAATTGGCGGAAATTTCTTTCATTTACGGTTCATTGCACTGTTGTTTCTTTTGCTTGGCGAGAAACTCTGTCGAGTTTCTATGATCCCACCTACGATTTTTTTACGATGGTTATTAAATTGAAATACTGAAAATTAGTGTAGAAAATTTAGTGTACAAACCGCCGCGGCGATCGGCACATCTTCGTCCGCAGCCCTTTATTCTTCTACTCTAGTCCGACTCTTTTGCGGAAGCAACCTTCGTAGGTCCCCAGCCACATCCCGAGTGAAAGACACTCTAGCGAAAGCAACGTTGAAAAAAAATTGAAACCGGACAAATTTAAAAGGGAAATTACTCAAATTAAAGACACTGAAAAGCAAGAAAGGAGGGCTCGGTGTGATAAAACTACCGAAAGACCCCTCCTGCCTCCAGCCCATCATTAGTCTCGGTCGTAGGTTGGGATGGGCGGGTGGGTCAACCGCCGCGGCGAGCGACCCATCCTCGTCCGCAGCCCCTTATTCCTCTACTCTAGTCCGACTCCTTTGCGGAAGCAATCTTCGTAGGTCCCCAGCCACGTTCAGAGTGAAAGACACTCTAGCGAAAGCAACGTTGAAAAAAAAATTGAAACCGGACAAATTTAAAAGGGAAATTACACAAATTAAAGACTACCGAGAGACCTCCTCCTGCTTCTAGCTCATTATTAGTCTCGGTCGGCGGGTGGGTCAACCGCCGCGGTGAGAGGCCCATCTTCGTCCGCAGCCCTTTATTCTTCTACTCTAGTCCGACTCTTTTGCGGAAGCAACCTTCGTAGGTCCCCAGGCATGTCCCGAGTGAAAGACACTCTAGCGAAAGCAACGTTGAAAAAAAATAGAAACCGTACAAATTTAGACCACGATGACTAGAGATTTACACCAGAAAAAATTATGAAATTTTACTTTTCTAACTTTGGTGGGAAAGAGTCGTAAAATTCCTTTTCCTTATTTTGAAATATTTTTTTTCTAATTTTCCGGTAGGAATTCAGCATTACACAAACGTAATTGCCTGCCCCTCAAGGGGATATAGATTAAATGCACCAACAGTCCCCCATCCCCCTCAGTAGTCGGCTACATTGCGATAAAATACGTTATGAATAGCTTATTTTTGGTTTCAAATGAAATAGTATTACAATTCCCCTATATGTAGTCACCCTTTATACGTCATAAGCCATCAACAAAGAATTGTGGGTATTTTTATTGCATTAGTAATAAGTCATTTTTTATTTGTTTGCGGTCAAATAACCGTTTTTGTTATTTCTTTATTAAGTGATGACAACATTTTTAAAATACTAGTATACATTTATTTTTTATTATTTTCTAAAAGCATAAGACGGTACTTTTAAAAAGTTTAGTAAACTAATGTTATTCAGTACGAAGGTTAAATAAGTGTTATTGTATTAAATAAATTTAATTTGGCCAACTATTGGGTATTATATTTACTTACTTGTTCAGTAATCGGCCACCACTATTGGCTGCTGGTTAAAAGCCCATTTCCCTTTTTTAAGTCTGTTTTTAATAATTTGATTTTTTTCATAATTTGAGTTTTATATAGCCTTTTACTTGCATTTTATTTTATGCACACTATATAAAAGGTGCTCTGAGGTAATAACGTCCCGTTAAGTTTCTACCAATTTTTAAGTCTTAGTTTTAGATTTTTTCCCCCAAACAAATACAGGATTTAATATAGCAACTTATTGATTATGTATACAGGAAAGACTATTTTAGCAGATATATATTCATAAAATGTAGTGGCTTGATTTCTTGACCAATGCTTATTGGTATTATTACCCAACTAGTGGGTAATGACGCCCTGCAGAGAAAACTATAAAATAAGATGGAATAATGGCATGTAAATTGTCCAATTCTATAGATACAAACTCTACAGCCTCAGAAATTGACAAATTGCTTTTACTTACCATTAATTGCGATGTCAGGATGCAGTAATAATCATATGATATTTCATTCTTCTGACATGAAAAATTAGCAGCATTTAGGCCTTCAAATTTCTCTTTCTCTTTTTTAGTTTTCAACAATGACAATAATGGTCTCTCGTGTATAAAATCAAAAATAAATAAATAAAGTTATTCTGCCACTGAAAAGAATCAACCAGGGTAATAACATTAATGGATGCCGTTATTAGCCCGGTATGGAATTTGCGCAGTTTATTTAAAACTACAAGCTACCTGGCGAATACATCCAAAATCTCCCACAACATTTTGAAAGTACATGAAATACACTACAAATTTATGTAATAAACAAAGTATTTCCTACCAAATATGTAGTCTTCCCATCACAGAACTTACATAGCAAATTTTAGATCGGGCGTTGACTCGTACGAGCTTATTCCAGCGATAAGGTATACAAACGTAACAAATTAACTTTTAGCGGTTGTTTGTGATTCAGATGAGTCAGAGCCTTTCAGCGCAGAACCCGTAGTGCCATTTTCCCGTCATAACTACGCCTAATATAGCACTTTGTGTTATTACCCACCCTGGCGTTTATACCCCAGGACTCCTGATATAAAATGCAAATGGGAATTTCGTTTCGGCCGCTTCTAACTTTAGTTTTGCTGAATAGATTTCAATGGAACTTGTATCGTTAGTTTGATAATTTTTCAATAAAGGCTTTAGTTTATTGTATATCATTCTACGTTGCTTAGTTATATCATCACGGGGGAAAGTTCTATAATCAGGTGAACTCGATTATGAAGTATTAGCATTAAAAAATATACTAGGGAATTTGATGAGATTTTCATTGTTAATTAGTGTTTTAAAGATGTTTTAGTGTATTGCATTACATCATTCTACCGTTATTTATTAATCCTACTGTAAATGATCAACTCAATGATTGTTCAATGATACTTAATAGTGAAAATTTTGTCAGACAAATCAGACAAATTAAAACATATAATAGTGCAATGGTATTCGTATAGTTTACTTCAATTCGCAATGACGTTTCAGACAAATGCTCATTTTGCTTTAAAATTTGTAATTACGGCGATGGAAAATATGTAAGCTGTAAATTTAATCTTGTATTTACAAGGTTATATTCACCGATTATTTCGTTTGGGAAAATCGAACAGCATGAAGCCTTGTAATATACTAATGTTAGAAAGAAGAAACGTTTGTTTGTTTGTTTTTTGTAGGAAGAAATCTTTGAAACGGCCAAATCAATTTAAAAAATAAAAGTGAAAAAATTGATGGTGACAGTCTCTGCAGAAGCAAAACACGTTCTAAAATATCCCTTTTTCGTAATACTGAAGAAATTTGAAACTTGATATGGTGTTTTTAAAGAGATAAATGTCCACTGAAAACAGTTTCTAAAAAAGCGAAATAAAAAAGGCTTAAATGAGTACCAAACATTCTAAAAACGTTGAAAATTATGATTAATATTGGAGTGTTAAGGATTAATGACTTGAAATTTTAAATTACAGTTATTAATAAAACGTGTATGTTTGCGCATAATAGTTATGATAAATTTGAAATTTAAAAAGATAAATTTATCAAAAACGTTATACTTGTTAGGGATAGAAGTAAAAGTAATTTCAATATTGGATTGAAACTCTACATAGCTGTTGCTTACTCGCACAGAACAGGTTTTTTTCAATATGGAAATTTTAAAGCGTGAAATGTGCGGAATGCATACTTAAAACGATGATTTATTTGGGAATTGCGGGGGTTATTGCAAGAAACTTGAAATTTTACATGGGTTTTACTATACATAAATGATCTCACAAAGTAGGTTATAATATATTCGAAATCTAAAGTGGTGAAATGTTGCTCACAAACATCTAACGGGTTATTAGGATGAAATTTTAACAAATTGCGTTTTACTTAATAATATTTAAACTTTCTGCCGAAATATAACTTCTTCCTAATTTTAATAGGCACACAAATATAATTTATCCCTAATATTAAGAAGCACACAAACTTCATTTGCCATATTTCAATAACCACGAAGCCACGGATTGTGATAGCTTTTCAATAATATAAAATAAAACTTATTATCTGTTTGATTAATTCAATAGTTAGCAATAATATTAACTAGAGGCTAACTATTGGGTTTTAAAATACCATCTTCTGCCTCTATAGAAATTAAATAAAAAAAATGAAGCTAACATTGTTCATTTTCAAAGGAACTGGCACTTAGGGATGTACATTGCACAGAATATCAATAATCGATACAATAATCGATGTCTATAACATGTTAGAATTTCACATCGAAACTCGATATGTTAATACCGTCAAAATGATGAATTGACGCCCTATTCTGATCGTATCGTACCAAGATATCACGAAACAGATGGTAATATTTTTAATGTACTAATCTAAATATGCAACATATTAAAATTTCCTTTCGAAATTCGATGATGCGCTAATACAACTAAAAGGAAGAATTGACACCCCGTTTTTATCATATCTTATCGAGATATCACGAAACAGACTGAAGCATTTGTATTATACTAATCTGTAACTTTAATCACTAACATTTCATGCTCAAAATTTAAGACGAAATAGTACCGTCAAAATAATAAGTTGGTGACCCATTATGCTGGTATAGTACTCGGGTACCACGAACAGTCTGAAATACTTATATAGTATTATTCGAAAGAGACATACTAAAATTTCATTTCGAAATTCGATGATCAGATAGTACCGATAAAATAAGTATTGGCGCCTCATTCTGGTCATATCTTTCAAATATATTACGAGGCAGAATGTAATATTTGTAAAGTACTATTCGAGATATGCCACTTATTAAAATTACTTTTTGAAACTCTATGACGAGATAGTACCACTAAAATGAAGAATTGGCGCTCCCTACTGCTACTATCATACCAAGATATGCATCGACAGATCAGTCATCTATGTTCCGTTAATAATATTGTCCTACATCATAATTTCATTTCATTTCTGCTCATATCTAACCACGAAATAGCAAGACAAACTAAAATATTTGCATTGCGGTACCAGTCCAGATATGCAACATATTAAAATTTCATCCCGAAACTCGATAACATGATAGTAACGCTAAAATGACGATTTGGCGCTCCCTGCTGCTAATATCATTCCAAGATATGCATCGACATACCAGTCATCTATGTTCTGTTAATAAGCTTATCCTACATCATAATTTCATTTTGAAACAAGATGACGTAATAATTTTTTCTCTTCACGCCGCCTAGTCTGCGATGGCTAAACACAAAATTTGAAAGGCCGACTACTAGATAATTTGGTACTTATAACTTTACTTTCCATAAGAAACAAGAATGAAAGAATAAACTACAAAAGCACTTCCCATGACTTTCAGAATTCTTTAATTGCTTAATACTGTAAAAATGTAAACATTTTATATCAGGCATAAAACTTTTGAAAACCAGATTACGCTCTCTAACCGGAAAAGTAGTCCAATTATTCTCTGCAGTCCTGTATTTAATATAAATAGTTGTACAGTAGAGCCCCGATTATCCGCAGTGCGGTTTATCCGCGAAGCGAATTTTTAAGCCAAATTTTTAAGTCAAATTTTTAAATTTAATCCAAATATTCGAATTTAAGCAAGGTAAATACAGTAAGCCCTACTAATAAATATAAACAGAAAAATTCATGTATTCGAAAGTAATAGAAGAATATTTCTAGATTCTGTTGCCATGTTTAAAATATCAGTTATAAAGTCTTGATGTCTTTTCTTTATTTTATTAACTAAATGTAAGCACAGCAATTAAAATATTTAACAATTAACTAAAAATATTATGCTAAATTCCAGGGGAGCATATCAAGAATAGCTTCATTTTTGAGATAGAAAAGGTGTTTCTAAAGCAAGAAACAAAAACAAGTGACTGATTTTTTTTAAAAGGTGTAACTCAACAATTTTTGTACAGTATGTATGGCATTGTTTCTTGTTTACTGTTCTTTATTTTAGTGATTTAGACGTAAAGAAAAGGTTTCGGCTGTACTGTGCATATGTATGTATTTTAAACATTTTGTTATGTTTTTTGTACACTAAAACAGAGTTTTCATGTCGAATTTTCATTTTTTTCGAGCTTTCACCCCATTTTCTGTCTTTTTCGGGTTATCCGTGATTTTTGTTATCCGCAGTGCCCTTGCCACCCAATTCCGCGGATAATCGGGGCTGTACTGTATATTATTCTATACATAGTATGATAAAACTTCGTGTAGTAAGAAAATGCATTAAAGATTGAAAATTCGCCTTCAGCAATTTCTACCACCATACTGAAATATACTTGAATTATTTTGAACAGCCCTGTATATTACCAAAATTTTATTCAGGCTAAAACTTGGTTAAAACTATTGAAATCACACTTCCACACATTATTATCCCTGGAGGGTCATGTATTCAGTTCTTTGCGTGGCCTTGTATGTGATTTTATTTATATTATATAAACATCTCTTAGTACTCTAAATATAGTTCAGCTAGAATATGCATAACTCAATTAAAAGCCTCCTTTAAGCCATTCACGCTGATACTTCGCAAAGCTTACAAACTCTTTTGTGCAGTCTTTTACCTATATCGCTTATACACACCGCATACTAATCAAAGATTTAATTAAACTTAAAAACGCATGTCATAAACCAAATCTCACTTCCAGCAATTATTGCTAATAGAAATATACAGTACTGTATCCGATTTTTTTGTATGTCCCTGTAAATGAACGATAAATATAATGCATATCATGTTATACAACAAGTAAATTGTAGTAAACCTCATAATTTATACCAATTTCATTATATTTGAAATAGTGTAACAGAACTAAAATACGCTGCAAACCGTTTTTCACCTGACAGTATTATGTAAAGGAATTCTTTTGCGTGACATATAAATGAATAATAAGTAATTTGGACCCCATATTGTCCAGAGTGCCTAATTTAGTGCACTTCATAAATGCATATCAATTTCATTGTGTTTGAAATGACCAACATCATTAAAATAAACATGAAGCAATTTTTTCGCATTGAGCGTGGTAATGTATCGGAATACTTTTGACTGCCCCTGTAGATGAACTATAAATTCTAAACACTTTATTTTCAATAGCGATTGTGCTATTGTTAACGTCAATAATATAAAAAAAATTCAGGGAGATTCGAGAATATTTACGAGTGTTAGAGCTCGGACAGACTAGAGACAATCCAAATTCACAAACACTTTTAAACTGTGTTGGAAAGCGTTTAAAACTATTATAATATTTTAAATTATTACTGCAATATTATAAGAAAATTATAAGTTAACACATTTTATTGTTAAAATGTTGTTCTGTTGTTAAAAACTATACTTTAAGTTCTTTACAATAACAAAGTATTAAAGTGGTCGACAACTGGTCCAGTGATGGCGGAACACTAGAATTGAGTGGGCGACTACTAGCGACTTTGCTACTTTTAAGTTTAACTTTTTATAAATAAAAACTATAATCAGTTTTAAAAAAAATGCGGAAACAGTAAAAGAAAAGTATACGTTAAATAAACCGAAAATTATTTTACCAAAATTTTGGTGCCATTGTAGCATTTGGGAATTAAAATTAATTGGTTTCATAGAACGACCACCGCCCCACAAGGTAACCCCTTCAGGGCCAATTACACTATCTTATATAACTGGGGGAATCAAGCAATATGAAAAAATCACGGGAATATCACGGGAACGAGAATTAAGGGTGAAATAATAGAGTTATTTCAGAACACATTTCAGAGAATCAGTAATGAACAAACAAACTTATTTAATGTTTCACACCAATATTGTTTCAGAAAATCTTTATAAGTAAAATTTTATTTTCAAGTTGTAAGGCATTGAAAACAAATAATAATAAAGCGTTTCCAGGAATTACTGCTCATTATAGCAGTAAAAGTACAAATAAAAAATGAATGTGGCATAATGTTGTCAATCAAGGTACAATACATTACTGGAAGAAAGTTTAAGATCATCAACAAAAACAGTATAGCTCCTACTTTTAGGATGAACCAATATTATAACAAAATTCTACACATAATGTTATAAAAATTTTGTTATTTGTTTTAAATTACAATAATATTTTTTTTCAGTAAAATTTAATTTCTACTTAACGCAACTTGGTGGAAAAAAATTAAGACAAGTAAATTTAATATTTAAATTACACATGCAAAAGTTTTGTACACTAATTTTCAGTACATCAATTTAATAACCATTCTGAAGTGGACAAAAACTTCTGAATAGTACCGTTATCTTGAAGCAAAACCCAATTAAGATCAATATGTTCGTCATTAAGTGTAGCAAGTTTATTACCAAGAATAGCTTGATACAGTAGCGCTCAAAAGTATTTTGACAACCTTATATTCTCTCTTATTTTATTTAATATAAAGATGTCAAAAAAATATATTCCCTATAATTGAGAACGCTATGACTGCAGTTATTCAAATGTATCAAGTTTCAACTTGTTTGTTTACATTCGGCGCCACCGAAGAAATATGACTCCTCCTTAGTTGAAAAGTATTTTGACAATTAGTTTGCATTTAATTGTTGAAGGTGTCAGTGGCGCTATAGCTTCGATTAGTGTTTATATTGATTTATTGTGATTATTTTTAAGGATCAGGCATGCCGAAATGTAAAAAAAAAAATATTGAAGTTATTCTAGAAAAGCCACTGTCAATGCACTTAAGAAAGGTAGACTGCAAGCAGAACTAGCTCGTTCTTTTAACGTGTCTCGGCAACTTGTTATTACATGGAATAAAGTTTTTAATAAACAGAAATACATCGAAAATAAGCCTCAAAGTGGCCATCCGAAAAAAACAACTTACAATGTTGACTATATTATAAAAATGATATCTACCAGTGATTGTCGTAAGTCCGTTATAATAATAAAAAATGAATTGAAAGAAAATTACGGCATAGACATACACGTTTCATCAGTCAAACGACTCCTAAATCTCTATGGTTTACATGGTAGAAGACCAGCAAAAACACGTTTGTTATCTACTAAGAATAGGAAAGCTAGAGTTGCATTTGTAAAACGGCATAACCTTTTCATGGGCAAAGCAATTCCATTCCTAAAGTGCTGAAATTAATGATTGACGCCGGAATTTGAAAAGAAACTTATTTGTAAATAAGAAAAAGCTGTATTTCACACACATAATAAACCAATTTTTTTAAACCAAAATTCTGGTGTCAATTATTCATTTCAAAACTTCAGTGATAGAATTGCTTTTCTCCTGAAAAAGTTGTGCCCTTTTACAAATGCAACTCTAGCCTTCCTATTCATAGTAAATTAGAAACGTATTTTTGCTGGTCTTCTGTCATGTAAACCATAGAGGTTTAGGCGTCGTTTGACTGATGAAACGCGTATTTCTATGCTGTAATTTTCTTTCAATTCATTTTTTACTATTACAGCGTACTTACGACAATCACTTGTAGATATTATTTTTATAATATAGTCAACATTGCAAGTTTTTTTTTTTTTCGGATGGCCACTTTCAGGCTTATTTTCGATGGATTTCTGTTTATTAAAAACTTTATTCCATGTAATAACAAGTTGCCGAGACACGTTAAAAGAACGAGCTAATTCCGCTTGTAGTCTACCTTTCTTAAGTGCATTTACAGCGGCTTTTCTAGAATCACTTCAATAGTTTTTACATTTCGGCATTCCTGATCCTTAAAATGAATCACAATAAGTCAACATAAACGCTATTCGAAGCTATAGCGCCACTGCACCTTCAACAATTAAATGCAAACTAATTGTCAAAATGCTTTTGAGCTAAGGAGGTGTCATATTTCTTCGGTGGCGCCGAATGGAAACAAACAAGTTGAAACTTGATACATTTGAATAACTGCAGTCATAGTGTTCTCAATTATAGGGAATATATTTTCTTTTACATCTTTATATTAAATAAAATAAGAGATAATATAAATACTTAAAATACTTTTGAGCGCTACTGTAGTTATAGGCGCTGTAGTTATAGTTATCTTTGTCTTAGTGAAAACCAATCTTATTTTTTCTTTTTCATTAAAAATGACCCAAATTACCACTGGTCCACCACCTTGTACATGTTTTGAAAGCCCACAAGACTCACTTCTTAAATAATGCCAGTAATATCTTAAACATCTCTGGTCCATCAAGATTGAATTTCTTTTCATTAGTAAAAATGGATTTTCGCCATAGGTTGAATTTCAATACATTGCACGATGCGAATTTTAGTCTTGCATCAATGTGATGCTTTTGAAATTTTGGCTTGGTTTGAAATTAGCAAATTTCAAAATAGGCACTTTTTATCACATTTATAACAGTTCTGGACCTTACTGACAGTTCTAGGGCAGATTTTATAGTTGAAGAATAGGCACACTATTATACCACCATCGAACCGCAACCGACTCTGTTCTGTTTCATACTGTAAGAATGCTGAACCAATGTATTTGCATTGCCATATAATTTCCCAGGCGTATGGCACTACTATTTTAGATTAAACATTTTTTTAAATATAACACTCAAGTTGCAGGATTTTCAATTACCCAATTTAATAGCATAGTCTTTAATACTGGAAATACGGAAATTTTTATCAAACATTATTGTAAACCACTTGGCACTATTGCCAGAAAATGTTAAATTTATAATCTGAATGGAAATTACCCAATTTAATGGCATAGTCTTTAATACTACAAATACGAAAATTTTCCTCAAATATTCGCCCTATTTTATTATAGAAATTTTGCGAATAAATGAGGCGAATGATACAATGGGAAAATTGTGTTATTGAAAATAAAACAAAAAATGTGGTATTTAAAAAGTACTTGGGATCAAGCAATCTAAATAATAAAAAATAACTTGCTCAAAAGGCAACACTGGATAACTCTACGCACTAGTGCAAGGTTGGCAATGTGGCCTTCATTTTTATTCAAAAATTCAGAAACTCCAAATAGTACTTTTTGCTGTATTTAAAGACAGATATTTCGTGATAGGAAAATGTAAAAATTCTTCTTTGCAAATTTCCGGTACATATTCTAAAACTTAGATTAAAAAAGGAGGCCAAAGTGGCAACTACGTACAAGTGGCGATACGCAATCTAGGCATGCTTTTTCTCACAAGTTTTTTCGTACAGTTTTCATTGTCTTACTTAATCGCAAAACTCCCTATAGAACTTGTTAAAAAGATACTAGAAATTATTAGTGGGAAAAAAGCCCAGTTTGAATAGGAGGATTCTGAATCGGTACTACCATAATTCCCGGTGTATAAGCCGCAACTAAAATAAGTATTATAACCAAATATTTTGTATAATAAGAATATACAAAAATTTAACAAATGGAAGAAAATAACATTTTGTTTTTAATAAAACTTTTGGTTGCAGATAGATTTATTTATACAGTGGCTTATACGTTTGAGATTACTGTATACAATTTCAAAATATAAACCATTATTTCCAGTTTTTATAACTAAATAAAAAATATACACTCTTCGAGGCAGTTTTACTCTATGATATCAGATATTGTATAGTAGTTGACAACGCAGTTCTACTTATTGACACAACTTTAAACTATTTTTAAATTTTCTGTATGCGCAATGTATGAGCTACTTGAAAAGTATGCTATTTTATTCATATTTGTATTGCCTGTAGTAAATGAAATACTTAATTTTAAGTTATGGATGCCTTTCTATTTGCATTGCTTTTAGTAAATGAAATACTGAATTTTAAGTTATGGATGCTTTTCTGAAACACAATGTGTCCATTTGCCATCGTATAAAAGCAGTAGCTAAATCGCAAGAATCAGATTCTTCTTTCCAAATAGGAGATTTTTTTAAATAAATAAAAAAAATATTTAAAAACCTGTAACATTTCTCAAATAAAATTTTATTGTCCGCATCAATATTTGTTAATCTTGGCCAATAACATTTTTTTTTTAATATAAATTCAAACAAAGAAACCAAAACCCCTAAAAAAGCAAAAAATAATTTTTAAAAAAGCAAAAAATACACTTTATTACAAAAATAATAACTAAAAAAAGGGAATTGTGAAATTTGGACAATCGAATGCTTTGTGGCTTATAGCAACTGTGACTTTTGCCTCGAATGATCCTTATTATACACATAAAAAACAACAAGCTACAGCAATTTTCTTTATTTTTTCCATTGTATATTTATACAACTACAGATGGACACTCACAATTACATCCATATCTTACCGAAAATTTGAACCCATGCCCCCACCGTGGCAGTAGCTATCACTACCGACCAGGGCTTAATTTCTGAGGAAGAAAGTACCGGAGCCCTAATATTATGTGGTACCGGTACTAAAACTGTACCGTTTCCCCCTAACTCCCCCCTCCCCTTGTCACTCCAATCTGCATATTTATATTTCGTACATTATTTGCAATAAAGCATTTTTTTTTTCTTTAGCAAAATAAAAATTTTAAAAATAACTATCAGCATATACTTAGCTGTCAACTATTGCACTTTTCAGTTATCACTCCTTCCGAATAGTAATCTTTGCCTAGATTTAGTGTTAATTAATTGCAGAACTCTACGATTAAATACGGTAAGTATTATGATTCGGAAATAGTGTTAACACAAAAAAGGGATAGTTCGTAGCTATACATAGCTATCAATTTTGCTCTGGGCTCCGGAGCCCTGTATTTATGAGCTCCGGTGAATTCCGACCAATATTTAAATATATACTAAAAACAGAGAAGTACCGGAGCTGGGCTCCGGTGGGCTCCAGCGCAAATTAAGCCCTTCTACCGACCACGCCACTGCGCGACAATTATCCAATTCCCAGACAAAACTTAAAAAAAAAATAATAATAACTCAAATTCTTAAAACAGCTCTGAACGACTTCAAATTTATATTCTTTACAAATTTATCAATCTTATTCAAATTTATATTCTTGTTAAAAAATAATGGTATAGTTAATTTCTAAAACGAAGCTATTCGAAGAAAATGTCCTATTCAAAAACTTATCGTTTTAAACAAGACACTTCAAAATTTGGAAATCATAAAGCTTGTTATTTGCATTTAGTTGCTTATTTAGTTATTTCTATTTGAAGTCTTTTTCTTCTGAAAAGAAATTAAAAATGTAATTTTTAAATTTACAAATGTCATGTTTTATGTAAAGAAAAACAACTCTTTTCTTAATTCTAAATAAAATCGATAGATCAGGTATTAAGACGTTTTTCTATCATAAAATGTTTAATTTTGATAATCATAAGTTCTTTTCTCTTTGATAAAAACGTTGAAATAACAAATATTTATTATATTTCATTTGTTTAACCCCTTCGGGACGGGAGCCTTTTACGAAAATTTTAATCTTTTGTCACCGATTTTTAAAAAAATTATGTCTTCTTGAATCGAGAAAATGCGCTGATTAAATAAGGCAGATTTCACAGTAAAATATTACTGGTGAGTAAAAACAAGGACTCTGTGGGCTTCATGCGGCACGTATACGTGCCGCTCGTCCCCAAGGGGTTAAAGTTTTTTTTCGTTTATTTCACTTAGTTAGTAAAAAACATTGAACACCATGAAAATGTCTAAGATACTTTTTTTATGCACATTGATATCTTATACTGTCAAAAAAAAAAAAAAAAAAATCTTTTTTTTTCCTGTTGCTTACTGAAATGTTAGAAATTAACTCCTTGAGTGTCACCGGTATATATTATATATCACCTACGATTAATGAAGTTCTTCACCAGAAAAATTTTATTAAATTTTACTTTGCTAACTTTGGTGGAAAAAAGCCCTAAAACTGCTTTTACTTATTTTGAAATAGAATTTTTCAAAGATTCCGGTGGCAATTCAGCTTTTCACAAACGTAATAGCTTGCCCCTCAAGGGGTTAAAAAGATATTTAACACAGGAACAGTCGCATAGGGAAAGTTACACCAGTTATACCCGATGTGCTTTCTGTACCGTTTTTACATCGGTCATTTTTATTTTCGTATAGTAAACATTGTTACTTTAACACATTGAGGACGGGCAATTTTTGAAAACGAGTACGAAATTTTCGTTTACAAATGCCGTTAGAAATTAAAACCTGCTTACAACCAATCAGAAGTAAGCATTCCTGAATTACACCTTCTTTACTCATCCTTGCAATATTTCCGGTGCCAATAATATTTTCTTCCATCAATCAACGCCCATGATTACTAGGCCTGACGCTGACACAAAAATGGCGGCTACCGAAGGCGGATTTTTTTAAACGTAGGTACGGTCCCTTAAATGTAGACATCGTATTATAAAAAAAATTTCTCTGAGGTGTTTAATCTCAGAAAAAATAAAGTGGAAAAAACTTAAAAAAATTGTTGGTACGAATATTTAACCCCTTGGGGTCGAGCGGCACGTATACGTGCCGCATGAAGCGCTCAGAATCCTTGTTTTTCCTCACCAGTAAAATTTTACTGTAAAATTTACCTTATTTAATCAGCGCATTTTCTCGATTCAAGAAAACACAAATTTCTGTTTTTAAAAAGCGGTGACTAAAGATTAAAAATTTCGTAAAAGGCTCCCGTCCCGAAGGGGTTAAGGGACCGTACACACGCTGAAAAAAATTCCCCTTCGGCAGCCGCCATTTTGGAGTCGGCGCTCAAGCCTAGTATTCAGGGGGTGGTACATCATTCCCCGAAGACGTCATTTCACGTGACCCGTCCTCAATGTGTTAAGTTATTATCGTATGTGAATAAAAACGAAATTACAATAGTGGTGACTAATATGAAAACCGTGAACATTTTCGATATATATTACGCTGTGCTACAGTTCCTGGGTTAAATGTATATACGGACGAGTCCTAATCACTCCCCAGACAAAATCCCACCAATTTGTTTCGAAGGGATATTTTAGCGTTATTTAATTTTAGCGCTAGAATTTTCCGATTAAACGAGGAGCAAATTTTGCTTCCTAAAAAAGGTGGTGGCAGTTTTCTAAGCACCAATCAGATCCCTTTGTATGCAGGGCTGTCACCAGCGACTATTTTTATATTCGGTTGCCACCACTATTTAAAAAAATATATATATTTAACAGTGGTGTAGTCGTAAAAAAACAGAGAGTATACATTCTAAGCAGACGGTATACACTAGTGTATATATACTATAGCTTTCTTGAGAAACAGAGGGTATACGGTGTTCCTTAAAAAAATCCAGAGGGTATACGGCGTATAACCCCGTATACCCTCCACTACATCCCTGATATTTAAGTATATTTCTTCTGCAAATGTCGTCAAAGCGCAGAATAGAAATAAAAAGTATACGCATGAGGCAGCTATGTGTATCGGTGATGCTGTTGCCAAAGCTCACAGAACTGGTCACCGGTAAGTGTGTTTTAAAAGTAAATTTTTAAATAATTAAATGGAAAATCGAATAAGACACGGGGATATAAGAAAATTCTACTATGTTGTGTTGCATTGAGGGTAGTGTCTACTATTAACAGATTGGGTAAATTTGACGATGGTGACCAGCCATGCACTTATTTTACGAACATGCGAGATGCAGAATCTCAGCTGTCGTTTGCGTTAACACTAAAATGTATACATGGGTGAGTTAGATTATGTCTCTTCTACCCCTGCCGAGGGGGACCCATGATACCACTATTAAAACCCCTTAACTATGGCGGAAAACGTACATGACATGGACAAACAGAAAATATTCTACAGAATAGTTGTCACTGGCAACTACACTGGTTTCCAAAAATTAAGGGAAAATCACAAAAAGAGCGATAACTCGTTCAAACATGAACCTATCTGTATGAAATTTGCATATGTTGTTAACTATATGATGCTGAATAAAATTATAAAATGCAAATTAGTGGCGCTGCAATTGGATTGCGTCATCAACGAGGAGCATAAAAATGCATGCTAGAGAGTACGGCTGCTGGTGTCGCTGTGATTACGAGATAAGAAAACTGAGATAGCCAGTTCATTAGCAAGACCTCGAGGTATCATATGTCCGCATAACTACGATATAGGGGTATTGGAAGATTGGATGTAGGCCAAAGTCAGATAGAAGTGACCAGATGGCTAAATCTAAGCCCTTCTATTGTTCATAGGCTTTGGACACAATTTCAAATCACTGGTTCGGCCTTCAGAAGGTTTAGCCAAGGACGGGCAAGAGCTACGAGAAGCACCGATGACCGATATTTGCGGTTATGTGTACAAAGGAATAGAACAGCAACCCTTTCATCTTAGAGCCTCCCTTATTGCAGCCACTGGAAGGTTCGCATAAACGTCTACTGTGTGTAGAAGGCTTTATGAAGGTGGTCTTTACGCGATGCGACCAGACATTTGAGTGCCGCTCACCTCATGTCACCAGAGGGAACGTTTAAGTTGAGCAAGTAAACATCTCTACTGTGCGGCTGATCAATGGAGGCGTGTTCTCTTCATAGATGAGTTCCATCTTAGCTTCCAAAGCGATAGTAGGCATTGTTTAATTGGGAGAGAACAGGGAACCCGCTATCATCCATCAAACATTCGTAAAAGAGACTAGTATGGAGGAGGCAGTGTTTGTGCTTGGTATGGTATCTCTTTGGCGGACGTACAGACCTCCATGTCTTTCCACGTGGAACTGTGATTGCTCACGTCTATAAAGGTGCTTGATGTCTTCATGCTTATGTGCACACTTATGCCGGTGCAATAGGTAATGATTTCCTGTTACAAGACGATAACGCTAGACGGCACAGTGATCACATAGTAGAAGATTATCTTCAGCAGCAAACAATTCAGCTCATGGAATGGCCAGAGCATAGCTGCCAACATCTTACGCTTTATTAGACCACAAAACTTTTACAGTAAATTTTACGTTTTTAAATCGTCGTAATGTGCCGATTAAATAAGGCAAACATTTCTATTAAATTTTTCTGATCTAAAAAAGCGGAAGAGTTGGCAGCTATGCCAGAGCGATCACTGGACTTGAATCCCATCGAGCACGTTCGGATGCTTTAGAAAGATGTGTCACTGCTCTTTACCCCTCCTCACATCCTTGACCCGTTTATAACTGCTTTACAAGAGCCAATGGCTCGCACTTCCCAGCGAACTTATCGATCGCATATTTGACAGCATCACACATCGCTGTACGTGCTGTATTACTTCTAGGGGTGATCGTACTCCATACTATAGGTACTTTTCCTATACAGAACTGACACATTTATTTTGTTTATTTTATAATTGTGTTAATTTCTGAAACACCACAATCGTCTGGTAATTGCTTTTAATGTTGTTTTATACCTTACTATATATTGTACATTGTTGTTCAGTTTTATTAAGATCTACTTGTAACATTTTAAGTAACCACTACTTTTGTTGTTTTTCCTTAATTTTTGGAAACCAGTATAATTTAATATTATGTGTAACTCTATATTTACAAATATTTTTGTTTCTGCTCATCCAGTTATTCTAATTCAACGCGAATAAATTTTATATTGCTGATCCTAATAAAAATACTCCTAGTAATTATTCTGCATATTTTTTAAATAATAAATTTCAATAAATAGATACAAAATATAAATATTTGAAATTATTAAGCATCTTTATTTAAAGGAGGAAAGACTAAAAGTAGCTTTGCATTACAGTTGTAACATATAACGTAACTGTAACTGTAACTGTAATGTATATAATAATCTGGAAGAACTGATCAACTAACTGTAACTGTACGCAGATGCCGGGCAGCAAGCTAAGCCACGGCTGAACGTTGTAAGCAGTTAATAAACATGTGACTCTAATGTATGTCTTCCTCTAATTATTTAAGAATGATTGTCTTAATACTATTAATAATTAATAGTCTAATATGAACAGAGATTCAACTAACGAAATACTTAAGTATTGTATCTTATATGGTGTCAGGAACTCTGATGCATCAAGATTGAACTTAACGTGCTAATATGGAATTGTTCAAGCCACCTGCCAAATTTAACTTTACATCCGGCAACGTCGCCGAGAATTGGAAGAAATGGAGACAAAAGTTTAACCCCTTGAGGGGCAAGCAATTACGTTTGTGAAATGCTGAATTCTCACCGGAATCTTTGAAAAATTCTATTTGAAAATAAGTAAAAGGAATTTTACGGCTTTTTTCCACCAAAGTTAGAAAAGTAAAATTTAATAAAATTTTTCTGGTGTAAAACTTCATTAATCGTAGGTGGTATATAATATATACCGGTGCCCCTCAAGAGGTTAACAACTTTATGATTGCAACAGAAAGGACTTAAAAGTTAGATAAAAATAAAATTGCGATTCTCCTAAATTTATTGGGCGATGAAGGTATGAATGTGTATAATAAGTTCAAATTCGAAGCAAATGAAGTGGACAAATATGATGTGGTCATGCAGAAATTCGAAGCCTATTGTACTTCAAGACGAAATGTAGTTTTCCAGAGATATAAGTTCTTCTCCAGTATCCAGCAGGAAGGTCAATCCATTGACAACTTCATTACGGATCTAAAGACCCTGGCAGCGACACGTGAATTCGGCGAGCAGGAGGAAAACCTAATCCGAGATCGTGTTATGTTAGGCATTCGAGATGTCGGACTTCAAGAACGACTACTCAGGGACGCGAATCTGACTCTTCAAAAGGCGGCAGAGTTTGTGAGAACGACAGAGTTAAGTAAGCAACATTTGCAATCGATTAATGGACCTACAGCTTCTCGTGCTTCTGTGGACATAGTTCGTAAGAATAAACCTATTATTACTAGTGCTAAAGATATTAACTCTCGAACTTTAAAGAAATGGAACATTAAAACTGATATATATGACTGTCTCAACAGTGGAAGAAAGCACAGAAGGGCAGAATGTCTTGCATTTGGTAAGACTTGCATAGTTTGTAAACAGAAAAATCATTTTGCAGTTGGATGCAGATTATCTAAAAGTAAGAAAATACATGAAGTTATTAATGATAATAATGATTTATATGTTGAGATGGTGGAAATTAACAATTTGGTAAGTACCTCAAAACTAGGCTTAAGAGTATTTTTATTAATGGTATTGAAGTAGTATTTAAATTGGATACAGGGGCTGATACTAATATCCTTCCTTTAACCCTTTCCGGCGCAGTGTGTCCAGTCTGGACACACCTAATTTTAATTCCAACCTTGCAAATGGCACCAAGAATATTTAACAAAATTTTGATTTTACAGTGAAAGCTTACTTTAAGGAGTTTTTATTTTCTAAAAGAAATCGTTTGCAATTTCCGGTGTCAGCCAATATTTTCTCATTTTGCGAATAGAATTTGTCTGCGCCGGAAAGGGTTAAATAAGTTTAAAATGTTGAATGTAAATACTAAAATTGAACCTACTGATACTGTATTGTTATCGTTTGGCAATAATCAAATTAAACCTACTGGTAAAGTAATCTTAAATTGTAATATAGATTCTAGTGATTGTATACCAAATGAATTTATTGTTGTTGAGCATGAATGTAACCCTATCCTAGGATTACAAACTTGTAGGAAGTTGCATTTAATACAAAGAATTGATTCTGTGAAATCTGAAAAGCAAAATATTATTGATTCATATAATGATGTTTTTAATGGCTTAGGTAAATTCTCTGGTGAACCATACAAAATTTAAATGAAACAAAATGCTAGTCCTGTAGTACACCCCGCTAGACGAATTCCAAAGGCAATTAACCATAAATTAAAGCTAACATTACAATCATTAGAAAAGAGGGGGATAATTAATAAATAAATAAACTAACATATTGGGTTCAGAGTCTTGTTGTAGTGGAAAAAGCAAATGGAGATTTTCGAATAAATAGGGTGTTAAAAAGAGAACATCACGTGATTCCTACACCTGATGATATCATAGGCAGATTAGAGGGGAAAAGTGTATTCTCAGTTTTGGATCTGAAAGATGGGTTCTGGCAAATTCCTTTGGATGAGAATAGCTCAGATCTCTGGACATTCAATTCACCCTTTGGCCGTTTCAAATTTCTAAGAATGCCTTTTGGGTTGGCATCAGCACCCGAGGTCTTCATGAAGAAAAATTAACTATTATTTGGTGACATAGAAGGGGTGGGATTATATCTTGATGATATTATAGTGTCAGGAAAGGATGGGAAAGAACATGATGAAGTTCTCGTAAAAGTGCTGGAAAGGGCTAGGGAGAACAATATCAAACTTAATACGGGCAAATTTCAATTTAAGACAGAAGAGGTTAAGTATTTGGGTTACATTATATCAAACGGGGGAATAAAAGACGACCCATCCCATGTTAAGGCAATAATGGAAATGCCCACACCTCAAAATAAAACTAATATTAGAAGGTTTTTAGGGATGATTAACAATGTTTCAAAATTTATGCCTAAGACTTCTGAATTAACAGCTCCACTAAGAG
This sequence comes from Maratus speciosus, assembly GCA_963932465.1. NCBI lineage: Eukaryota > Metazoa > Arthropoda > Arachnida > Araneae > Salticidae > Maratus > Maratus speciosus. Next base: position 61,502 of record CAWVRF010000628.1, read on the forward strand.
ATTTATTAAAACTTAATGTCGAGTTTATATGGTCAGATCAGCAAGAAAATGTCTTTAAAAAATTAAGGAAACTCTGAGCAAAAGTCCTGTATTAAAAGTTTTCAATCCACAGGAGGAAATTGTTTTGCAATGTGATAGCTCAAAAGATGGGCTTGGGGCATGTTTAGTGCTGTTAGGACAGCCAGTCTCCTTCGCTTTTAGAAGCGTGACTGAAAATGAAAAAAATTATGCCCAGATTGAAAAGGAGTTATTATATATAACATTTGCTTTTGGGAAATATCACAACTTTGTGTATGGGCATAAGATTAAGGTTGAAACCGATCATAAACCATTAGTGTCCATTGTAAATAAACCGTTATCCAAAATCTCATCAAGAATGCAGAAAATGATTTTAAAATTGGTAAAATATGATTTCACGATTCAGTATGTTCCAGGTAGTGAATTATATCTGGCTGACACACTCTCTAGGGCTTATTTGAAAATTGAGAATAGAGATGATCCGAACATGTTAAATGTAATACATAGTATTACAAAAACTCTCCCTTTAAGTGAGAAAAGATTCAAACAATTTCAAACTGAAACACAAAATGATGAAAATCTCAGTAAAATTATTGAGTTTTGTAGAGATTCCTGGCCTAAAAATAAAAAAAAAAATTATCAGATGAGCTTAAACATTATCTTAAAATAAAAGGTTTAATATATGTAAATGAAGGATTAGTGTTTTATAACTACAAATTAATTGTGCCAAAAACATTAAGACAAGAGATGCTTGGTTTGATACATGAGGCCCACTTTGGAATAGAAAAGTGCAAAAACAGAGCTCGTGAAATCTTTTACTGATCTGGTATGACTAAAAATATTGAGGAATTAGTTAATAAATGCCAAATTTGTGAAAAATTCAGAAGGCAAAATTCTAAAGAACCACTCATACCCCATGAGATCCCTAATAAGCCATTCGAAAAAATTGCAGCTGATGTAATGCAATTTGCAAAACAAAATTACCTTGTAATAGTTGATTATTATTCTAAGTGGATTGAATGCTTTATGCTAAAAGATAAAATAGCAAATGAAATTATTCCCAAATTAAAATATACTTTTGTCCGATATGGTATTCCAAATGAGATGGTGTGTGATAATAATCCCTTTAATAGTCATTTGTTTATTAATTTTGCTATTGAGTGGGGTTTTGAGGTAAACTTTAGCATTCCCAGATTTACCCAAAGTAATGGGATGGCGGAGAAAGCAGTGGGAATAGTTAAGAATATTTTACGCAAAGTAAAAGATATAAATATAGGCTAAATGGAATACCGCAATACTCCAATAAGTGGCTAAGATCTATTGCCTGCGCAGCTTTTATGCAACAGAAGACTAAGAACGAAACTGCCAATCAGTAGTAAATTATTAGAACCTAAAATATTTAAACCAATTTCTAAACTTTGTGCACGACAAGCTAGACAAAAATTCTATTATGATAGGAATGCACAGACATTGTGAGACTTAAAATCTGGAGATAATGTATTGTTATTTAATTTTAAGACTGGGCAGTGGGATCAAGGGCAAATAATTTCAAAACATAAAGCTACAAGGTCTTATATTGTGAGGAATGTTAATGGTAAAGTCCTTCGAAGAAACAGAAGGCATATCAGACCATCAAAAATTTCTGTAAGGTTTAATACTGTGTATGATGATTTGATCAGTGAGGAAACAAGAGATAAGCCTGAAACAAATGAGTATTCAGTGCCAATTATAAAGGATGATAATCAGCAAAATGCAGTGCTTCAAATGTCACGAATAGGGCGAATATTTAGGCAACCCTCTAGATTGAAAGACTTTATTATGAAATAACAATCTGTGTTCCTAATCTGAATGTTGTATATATATTTGTATATTTTCCCAACAATTTAACTATCATGTTTGTGTATTTTTCAAAAGTTCATATGTTGTTTGTATATAAGTTCATAATTTGTTCTCTGTTGTCATTTCTTGTATTAGTAAGCTAATTGTTTTAAGTAGATAATATTTTTGCTTTTTTTAACTAGAGGAAAGGCTGTAACTGTAACTGTAATGTATATAATAATCTAGAAGAACTGATCAACTAACTGTAACTGTACGCAGATGCTGGGCAGCTAGCTAAGCTACGGCTGGACGCTGTAAGCTATTAATAAACATGTCACTCTAATGTATGTCTTCCTCTATTTAAGACAGATTGTCTTAATACTATTAATAATTAATAGTCTAATATGAACAGAGGTTCAACTAACGAAATACTTAAGTATTGTATCTTATAACAGTAAAGTATTTCCGATGAAATATAAAATTAAGGACATGGATGTTTATAAAATGATTTTTACAAAATATATATAAATAAACTTTCGAATATGCTATGCAATCGCATTAGAAAAGCCTTTCTATCTTATCGTTGATCTTCTAGAACACTGTATTTTCTAACGTTGTTTTTGTTGAAGAGCAATGCTTACTCATTTATTTCGAGTATATTTATTTTTTCATTTATTTTTTCTGGATATTTTTTTTATTTTAACTCTTGTAATTCTTCCTCATTCATCTAATATGAACAATTGAGGACACCTTAGCATGTCTTGCACTTTTTTTCTTTTAGTAGGAAAATTAGTCAGTGGGAAAATGTACAATCAAATGAAGTGAAAGTTCATTGGACAGTGATGGAACAATGTAGCACCAAAGAATCAATCAACACCGCTAAATTTTAATAGTATTCTTCGTCTTACTTCAAGAAATAATTTCTGTGACTTCTAAAGGCGAAGAATATTAAAAAAATTAAGTGGTGAAAATCGCTCAACTGCAGAGCAACAGTTCCATCACTGATAGGATAATAACAAATTTAGTACTTATACTTTATTAAGAAAATGAAAACTAAGCGTGATTGTTAAAATTTCTCTATATTTGACATATCTGCAAAAAGCAGAGGATTCGTAGATTTTTTACTTTTGATTACAAGTCTTTTCAATTAGTATTTTTCACCTTATTTAATAACAAATTTCTTCCTTTTAATACAACGAATTTTACCATTCGTACAAAGAGGTACGAACTCTGAAAATGAAAGATGACAGCAAATTCTGTCAAGCGGTTTAAATGGATTAATACGTATGCATTATATGCAACAAAAATGAACTCTCTTGAGTTATTCTATTTCGCTTATGATTTCGGCTTGTTTGGTTAATTTCCCTACATGCCAACCTAAAATTGAACTTTCGCAAAATGTGTGTTAATTTAAACCATGTCAAACAAGTTTCAAACCAAATATATTTTAATGTGTCATTATATATTCTATTTCGAATTTTTTACGTTGAACATATTTGAAATGATTTCTTTAAACAATTTATGTTTCGAAAAGTTTTGAACCTATTTCAAATTAACCCTCATTTTACGGAAGACTAGTGCGAAGTTGGCAGGTATTAACTTATATTAATAAATCGTGAAAGCAGAGAAAATAACAGCTTATTGGGCTACCTAATTTTACCGTCAGAATTTTGAAGATATAAATTAGAGCTACAAATTAAACCTGGTTATAAATACGATATCATATAAATACATTTTATTGACAAATCACCGTATTGTAAAATATTTGGATATATCAAAAGTATTTTATAGTTAAATATAAGCTGTCATAAATGGCTTTTATATGTTCCTCTGTATTCTATAATCATACAGACTTCTTCAGTTTATTTTTAGATCCCCTAATGGGTTACAGAGGTATTGAGATATTATCGATCTTAAGTCAATATTGAAAACTGAGCTTTAAAGGCACTAAAGGTTTTGGGGAAGATTAATATTATGACAGCTCATAACTTACCCAAACGTTCTAATGAAGGAGACATTAGCCTTGAAATATAATATAGAAATGGCTGGCCACGAGTTGTGAATTTTAAAAAGTTGAAAGAAAAAAAAGAGCATAACCCAACAACCAGCGCTCTAAAGCTTTTGTAGTAACTGGGACACTCCCAGCACACCACGTTTCGAACTTTACACCAGTTCAAAATAACTTGTAGAAAGTGTAGAGAATGCAAAAAACAAAAATACTTTTGATACACCCTAATATTTTACTTATTTATTTGCTCATGCAAATATATAGAGGAAAACGTCATAAAGGGTAATGATAGATATTAAAAGCTTGGATATTATGTTTGACAGCTGTACTTAATTTCCATAACTCGGTTATTTCGAGATGAACTTATTTTAGTTCCTAGAAATACAGATGAATAGATCTTCTTTTCATTATATAACATTAAAATGTATATTCTCCACTATTTCCTAGAACTAAAATTTTACTTTCCCGAATAAAACATTTACTACTTATTCAAAATTCTTTTATGAATTATTACCGAAATAATTATTAAAGAAATATTTTAATATCTATTAATGGAAAAAGAATAGGAAGGATAATAGTTACTTGTAACGATAAAAAACTGTAATTATTCAAAAGTTATTTTAGGAATTAATTATATTTTATTCACTTAGTAAAAATGCTCTGTATTGAATTTAATTAGTGTAACGAAAAAGTTAAAAAAAACTACCTAATTAGAATATTTTATATGTATTTGTTTTTTGCGGGTGTGTGTTTTAAAACTTTATTTATCGTATCAAATATGGATACTCTTTATTATAAATAAACAAGAATTGAAAAATATTACGTTATTTTTTGGCTTCGACCTCAAGGTTTGTACGTTTGTTCCATTTGAAAAACAGCCAATCAAAATAGAGTAGGATGAAAACATCATCCCATGGACAAACACCGCTACTGTATAATATGCTACGATCTAACACAAAAAATGGTGGTCGTAGGCGGATTATTTTCAGCTTCTGTGCGGTCCCTTGAATTTTAATACCATAATTTCTTAAAGTATTATTTGTTTTTTTTTATTCTCAGAAAAAGAAAGGAGTTGTTGGACAAAATGGGGAATCGATAAACCTGATAGAGTTAGCACTGTCGTTAATAATAATGAAATTTAGTGTAAATAAACTTAAAAATTATCAAAAAAGTATATGGAATGAAATTACTTAAATGTAGCCGGATATATATAGCGAAATGGCCGACATTTGAAATAACACATGTAGTAATAAGACTTGCCATGAGAATACAATATAGCATAGCTGCCCACATCTTACGCTTTTTTGTACCACACAAATTTTATAGTAACTTTTAACTTTTTAAATCGCCGTAATCTGCCGATTAAATAAGGCTAAAAATTCTATTAAACATTTGTGGTACGAAAAAGCGGAAAAGTTGGCAGCTATGATATAGAGTTCTTTTAGTCCCTGACCTTGAACTATCCTTGATATAATCAGGGAAGTATGCGCCGGCGCCACTAATTTTCAAATACGTTTTCTCAAAAAGTATGAAAATTAAAAAAATGAAACCAACGCCAATTATTGAAGGATATATCAGTTCATATTACATATTTTTTTCACATTTTAGCACATTTTTTAACATAGAAAATTAAGCAAAAATATTCTTTAAAAAATTATTAATATAGTAATATAATATATCTACACGAACAAAAAAATTACACAACATTGCTTAAAGTATGTACTTTATCCAAAACAAATTCGCTAAAATCGAAGATGCGCTTTTTGAGTTATAAGAAAATTAATGCTAAAGACTTGTTAAAATATTTCTAACTTTTCCTTTTTATAATTGGATAAATAAGCTGCTATCAATTGATTGGTCAATTCGTGACATTTCCACTCGGGCTGGATGCGCAGTACGCCAAAATAAGAGAATGTTTTTATACATTACTACTTCCCTAAAGGCTTGTTTCGTGTTTGTAAACATTCAGTTATTGTGGCGTACTGTGAATCCTTCTTGCATAATAATACCAAGAACTGACAAATCAAATGGCATCATTTACATCCATGCCTTCCATGATTGTCACATAGAACAAGCGTATTCAGCTTCACCTGCACAATCGATTAGACCAACACTTTTCTTTACTTGGGAATTTCTCTAGGCTTCTTAAGTGCGCTATTTGTAATTTTGAGTTTTTCCAGTAACGAAAACTTTATTTTATTTCCGTTAAGAAAATACTTATTGTAAGAAAATACTTATGTATTTAACAGGCCCTCACACTACGAAAACTGAAGATGGATTCCGCATTTAGATAAAATCCCTCATTCATACACATTATTAAGCATTTTCAGATGATTTTGGTGAAATAAATATAAGTAGGGTATATTGACACTAGTGTTGCTAGGTATCCGGCGTAAATCGGGGCTCCAAATGCTCTGGACAACAGTATTTTATTTAAATTTTCGTCGTCTCACTTAATGACAGTATTATCTGTGTTTAAAGTTGGCGAAATAAACAGTAAGAAGTTCGTGGAGTCCAGAGCATTTGAAGTTCCATTTTTTACGGGACACCTCGCAAGACATATTCACATGTATGTTCAAAACACAAAATTGTTATTTCTTAGTTTAAACCTCGAATTTCTAAACCTTAGAAATTCACATGGAATAGTGTGAGTTTTGAGAAATTATACATTTGGGATTTACTCATGGTCACAATATTAAAATATTTATTTGCTTAAAAGAGACGTTATAAAAACACATTAAAAGTAAATTAAAAATCTATATTTACATGTTTCAACTCTTTTACTGAGTCGTCATCAGAATGTCGTCATCTGTCGCCGTGATATATTCAGGCTGAATCAAATAGAGAACTTTAACATACTTTTTAACGAGAGTAGAATAATCTATAGGTCTAATTTTTATTTACAATTATTTATAAGAGAGTCCATTGAAATTTATTTAAGAGGTTCAAGAGTTTGTAACGATACATTATCTTTTCGTATCCCGAATTTATGGGTTGAATGGTTGGACAACATACGGCGTCGCGACATAGAGGGAACACGTGCGATCGCAAAAATGTAGGGCGCGTTATATGATTACTTGTTTATATTCCATGATTTATTCCATTTTAGAGCATTTGAAGTTCCATTTTTTACGGGACACCTCGCAAGACATATTCACATGTATGTTCAAAACACAAAATTGTTATTTCTTAGTTTAAACCTCGAATTTCTAAACCTTAGAAATTCACATGGAATAGTGTGAGTTTTGAGAAATTATACATTTGGGATTTACTCATGGTCACAATATTAAAATATTTATTTGCTTAAAAGAGACGTTATAAAAACACATTAAAAGTAAATTAAAAATCTATATTTACATGTTTCAACTCTTTTACTGAGTCGTCATCAGAATGTCGTCATCTGTCGCCGTGATATATTCAGGCTGAATCAAATAGAGAACTTTAACATACTTTTTAACGAGAGTAGAATAATCTATAGGTCTAATTTTTATTTACAATTATTTATAAGAGAGTCCATTGAAATTTATTTAAGAGGTTCAAGAGTTTGTAACGATACATTATCTTTTCGTATCCCGAATTTATGGGTTGAATGGTTGGACAACATACGGCGTCGCGACATAGAGGGAACACGTGCGATCGCAAAAATGTAGGGCGCGTTATATGATTACTTGTTTATATTCCATGATTTATTCCATTTTTCATATGCATTGTATTTGTATTTGTAATTTTATGTTATACATTCTGATGACGACTCAGTAAAAGAATTGAAACATGTAAATATAGATTTTTAATGTGATTTTATAACGTCTTTTAAGCAAATAAATATTTTAATATTGTGATATGGTTAGTAGTGGGCGTAATTTTGGCTTATTACTCGCACTTATTTACATTTGTATTTACTCACGTATTAAACTGAAAATTAAAATTTTGATTAAAACGGGTATTGTCGTGTGTTGTTAGCATTATTTTTGTTATAACAAAAAGCACATCTTCGATTTTAAAGATTTTTTATTTTGTTAAAGTACATACAGGGTGTCCCAAAAAGAAGGACCTATTTTTAAAAACGAATAATTAACAAACAAATAGAGTTATTAAAACAATTCTTGCAGGAAACGAATGTGTGAAGTCTAGAATTTTGTTTAGAGTACTTTATTATGTTAGTTCAAATTCTTGCCGACAGATGGCGCTGCGGCTACTGCATTCATCAGCAATAGTTGAAAATTAAATAACAATATTTTCAATATGTCCTCCATTCATCGCAATAACATGTCGATGTCTTGGAATGAAATTAGTTCTTATTGATGTGAAACTTTCACCCAATCGGTGATATTCTAAAACAATGAAAATTCTCTCCTCCAAAAAATACACCATTTTGAAGAATTTAAGCAACGATAACTATTTTTCCCTTGAAATGGTTACTACTGAAATTTCACTGACCACGTCTATTTCTTTCTGGTCTTCACGCATGCTCCGTTTGTTCATATAGCCACCAAAATGTGTTTGTCGGTCAGATTTTGAACTATCATAATAAAGTGTTCTAAACAAAATTGCACACTTCACACATCCGTTTCCTGCAAGAATTGTTTTAATAACTCTATACGTTTGTTAATTATTCCTTTTTAAAAATAGGTCCTCCTTTTCGGGACACCATGTACCTTGATTATTATTATGTAATTTTTTGGTTCGTGCAAATATTACTATATTATTATTTTATATAAAATTTTGTTTATTTTTCTATGTTAAAAATTTTGTAAAAAAAGAAAAATATTTATACTATGAACTAACATATTCTTCATCAATGACTGGCCTGGTTTCATGTTTTTTACTTTTATATTTTTTGAAAAAAAAAAAAAAACGTGTTTCAAAAATAGTTGCGCCGGCGCATACTTACCCGATTTTCTCAAGAACAGTTCTGTCAGTTGTTAAAACTACGCTGTATTCTATTCCCGAGGTCAACCTTATTACAGCACATGTTGTTCAAACATCGGGCATGGGGGTGAATTTACATGCTAAACCCTTTGCAACGCATTCCAAGCTATCGATCGAGATAGCTCTATTGCTTGAACCCGGAAACCGAAAATATTGGAACAACAATAGCGAAAGAATAATGTCTTATTTACATTTCATTTTCACTGTTTTATTTTTCCGGGAACAAAAGTTTATTTAATATTAAATCGGCAATTTTAAAATGAATGGTTGTGTTTGTGATTGTGATTAACCCTTTCAGGGACAAGGTATTTGTATTCGTAAAATGCTGAAATGAGTGAACGGCACCAGAATTTAGAAACAAATTTATTCCAAAGTAAGGAAAAGCTTTTGTTCACACATTTAATAAAATGAAAAATTTCATTCCAATATTCTGATGCCCATGTGGCATTTTGGAATTAAAATTAGGTGGTCCAAAAATGAACCACCGCCCTTGAAGGTCTTAACAGCTTACTTTTTTGATACAATAAATTAAAATTCAGGACCCAGCACCACTTTTTTCAAAAACTAAAATAAAATGGCCTTTGTACAATCGAAAAAGGGTACGCCATTCAACAAGCAAAATATTACAGTTGAAATTAAGTGGTATCCAAAAGCTTTTACGGTAGAAGATAGCAAACACTTTTTGCCCGAGAGGATTCCGGCCAAGACATTTAAGGGGTTAAATCATCATAACTGCCAAGTCTTCCGATTTTTTGTACACATTTTCGTATGACAATGTCTGACTAAATTAATTTAAAATTTATGTTATCAAATTAAGCGTATATTTTCAATAGTAGTACACAAAATTCGGGAGACTTGTTAGCTAAAGATTTTCCTCCACAGACGCTTGTGTTTTGAGTTTTAACAAAGTTAAATTTTTATAGTCACTAGACATACTTTGAATTCTGTATGAATTGTTTACCTGATTTCAATTTGCCCAGAAGAATTTTAATCCTGTAGCAGCATCACATTTTTAACCCTTAAATGCATGATTTTTTATTTTGTATATATATGGTTAATATATATATGGTTCTCCAAAAGGTTTATTACACATAAAAAACAATGAAAAAAATCAGAGATAAATTTTTTGTATAATGCGTCAAACTTTTCTTATGTTGCACATCTGCAGTGCAAATAAAAAATACTGCCATAACTAAAATATTGCAAATTAGTAAATATTTTAATAAGAATGTATCTAAATACCTTATTTTACATAAATTTTTATTTTGTAAATCTTAAGCCTTAAATGCATGAATTATTTGTTTATAATTGTATTTTCTATTCTTATATTAAGGATTTGAGACCAGAAATTTTAAGATGATTTTTAAATTTATTCATTGACTAGAAGAACGATTCAACCTATGGGTCTTTCAGTCTGTGTTTAAAATGACAGAAAACGGCATAGCCGGATAAACAATGGAAATATGCCTTTCAATCAAATTTCCTGACTTTTTCCCGAGATGGGGCTACATATCTGGCAGTATATTTACCCTATTATCACCCTATAAATATTGATATTTAATGAGATAAAACTGTTTTTCAATAAAAAAAAGGGTTGTCTCAAAAACTGCTGCACGGAATTTCATGCCATTAATTGAGGATATATAGATTCCAAAGATGCATAACTGGTAATTTTTGTATAATTTTCTGTTTATAAAAACTGTGTGAAATAGCGAAAAAAAAAAATAAAAATCATATCTTATGTTTATCCGAAAATTACCATTTTCTTGTAAAAAATTCCCCATATGTGCCCGTATATTCTATATAAATGCCGAAAGTTTGCGTTGGGTACTACATATAAATATTAACAAACATGTATCTTAAAATTATTGAAATTCATTTTAAGGCGTTATTTGGGGCGGAGCTACTCAACTTCCACACCCGAAGAATTTTTGGAATAAACAGTTACAGAATTGCTGTATTTTAAATTTTAATGAACACATGAGCAACATTCTCATTGCTGTCGATATCAAAATGAACATGGAGTTGAAAAACATGGCTTATATGCTTAATGGAATCTAAAATACATCAGTTGACATGTTGTCTGCTGACTTTGTTCTAAAAATTCTTCGGATGTCAAAGTTAAGTGGCTCCACCCCAAATAACGCCTTAAAATGAATTTCAATAATTTTAATATGCATTTTTGTAAATATTTATATGTACTACTCAACGCAAACTTTCGGCATTTATATGGAATATATGGGCACATATGGATAATTTTTTACAAGAAAATAGTAATTTTCGGATAATCATAAGATATTATTCTATTTTATTTATTTTTTATTTAGCTATTTCACACAGTTTTTATACACAGAAAATTATACAAAAATTACCAGTCATGCAACTTTGGTATCTATTTATCCTCAGTTAATGGTATGAAATCCCGCGCAGCAGTTTTTGAGAAAGTCCGTTTTTTAAAAAATCGAAAAAATCATTTATATCTCATTAAACATCAATATTTAATATTTATAGGGTGATAATAGGATAAATATATTGACCGATATGTAGCCACATCTGGGGAAAAAAATCAGGAAATTTGATTGAAAGGCATGTTTCGAATGCTTATCTGGCTGTGCCCTTTTGGTTTAAATAATGCGAACTTAACTTTTCGTTTCATCACGGAAGCGGTGCTTTTTATTCAACCTTTAAATTAAAAGAATCCATTGCAGTAATGTAGACAAGCAACATAAGAAGTGATCATTTTAATTTACATTACATGCACATATATTACTTTAAATAACGTAAATAACGTACGTTGCATACACATAAATTATATTACATACACAACATTACAATACATTACATACACACAAATTATTAGGTTGAGCAAAATGATCTGGGAAATTTTTAATTAAATAGTTACCAGAAGAATTTGTATCGTATATAGAAATACTAGTGGTACGGTCCATACGTGGCTCCAGAGCCTGATTACCCACGGGGCAAATTCCTACCACTAAAAATAAACAGAAAATTTTGCCTCATTCATGGCAGAAATTTTGCATGAATACGGCGTTTAGATAAGTCGAACTTTTCTTTTAAAATTTATTGGTGTAAGTGTGCCCCGTTGGTAATCAGGCCCTGCGTGGCTCCATCCGATTATGGCCTCTTTCGATCAATGCAACACTCTTTCAAGGGCCGTCGCGTCGATTTGAATCCTTTAACGCCTTAACCTCTTAACGCTCGAATTAAATCACGGTTGAAAAATTCAAGTTGCTTATCGGCACCACTTTTAATAAAAAGAAATATTCATCTTATTTAATGACAGGAAATACGATACTAAAATATAGCCAATTACACTATTTTATAAAACTGGTGGGAATCAAACAATTTGAGTAAAACACACAGCCCGAGAATATGACGGGAGCGAGAACTAAGGGGTTAATGAAGTTGAAGAAGCATGTCAAGAGTTCTTCGATTCCAAGGAGCATGGTACTTCCAGCAAATCCGGAATCTGGCAGAACGATGGCAGAAAGTCGTAGACTGTGATGGTCTCTACTTTGAAGAATAGTCATTATTGCTTTTGTTGTTAATTTTTCGCATAGCAACGCAACTTTAAGAAATTTCCCAGAACTTTTTGCTCAACATAGTACATTAGTTACACATAAATTACATTACATACACATAAATAATTTTACATACGTATAAATTATGTTACGTATGCATAAATTACGTTACACACATATAAATAACCATACGATATAATATTTAATCTTTTACTTCTTTAATGATTCATGGAAAAGTAATATGAAAGGAAAATTAAGTGTATACGGGAGATGGGGGCACATATGAGCAGTTCACGTAAATATGGTTTTTGCTCTTAACTGGGCTAATTTATATTTAAAAAAAACAACTCATTATAGTAAACAGAACTTTTTAACACATGTTAAATTCTTTTAAAATCACTTTTTTAGATCTTACATTTTTTAATAGTTTTATAAATTTAAAAAATGATCACATGTGTCCACCCCCCAGCTGGGTAGTTGTCAACACACGTGGGGCACAAGTGAGCACAAGGAAAAAATATCCTTTCATTCCTGTTTTTTATTCGATTTTTATTTTGTCATCATAATCGTTATTTATATTATCTGCTAAATTCACCATACAGAAATATATACGAGAAAGTATCAATAAGTTTTTATCCTCATATAGAAATAATTGAGAGAAAGTTATGAAATAGCTACATTTTATTAATCCTTTTCTATATAGCCAGTGTGCACAGTAACACATTCGTAAAACCTGTATTTCAAAGAGGGGGGGGAGGATATATTCCATGAAGCGCTGTAGTAGAATCAAAGTGGGGCATTTTTCTAACTTTTACCGACCCCCACATGTGACATATTGTTGAAAATGCTTGTGACCGCCTATTCATGCTATGCACCTGCCGAGCCCCTCCCCTAAATTGTCCCTCCGGTGGGGCACTTTTTTAAATTTTGCGGACATCATTCATTCCCCCGGGGGCATATTATGGGGGAGGGGCTCGGGAGTGCATAACATGAATAATTTGTCACAAGGCTTTTCAACAATATGTCACATGTGGGGCCGGCAGAACTTAGGAAAATGCCCACTTTGAGTCTACTATCGCGCCTCATGGAATACATCCTCTCCCTCTCTTTGAAATACCGTTTTCAGAAATTTATTAATGAGCACGGAACTATATAGAAAAAGATTAATATAATGTAGCAATTTCATAAATTTTACTCAATTATTTTTAATGGAGGACAAAAATTTAATGATAAACCCTCGTATATACAGGGTGTTTCATAAAAGATGGGCAAAATTTTACGAGGTGATAGTACACATCCAAACAAACAACTTTCATCAAATAATGCATGACGCTAGCGCATTTGGAAACTTCGTCCATGCAAACATTAAAGCACCATTCCTGTTGCGAGTTATCGGGAGAAGAACGAATAGCATGCAAATGTAATACGTGGTAGAAAAAGAACGTGTATGCAAAATTTCGCCTCGGTTAATACATAAAAGCCGCTGATCTGATATGCAACAGTCAATCGCGGGTACAGTGTTGCCAGATGGGCTACTTTTTTAAAATTCAGATTCTTGATTGGCACCACTTTTTTGAAATGGTAAAATGCGCCTTATTAAATGACATATTAATTAAATCGAAAACAAAGGTAATTTCACCGTTTCAAAAAAGTGGTGGCAATCGAAAAATCTGAAATTAAAAAAAGTAGCCCACAGGCCACACTGCGCGGGAACGTAGCGGAAGATCTTGCCTTTCACTAATAGGGAAAAAGCAGATATGGATTTTATCTACGGATCTGCAAATAGAGACTGCTCAGACGCTCAACGATTCTACGGAGAAAAATTTCCCAACTTCCTTGTATCACTTAATCATTGGTTGTGTTTTTTTTTCTTTTTTTTTTCTTTTTTTTGTAAAAGAACATCACGTTTGGCGCCTTCTAGCACCTTTGCGTTTTAATTCCTACCGAACATTCGTCAATGAAAGTTTTTTTTTTTTTTTTTTTTTTTTTTTTTTGGATATGTACTATCACTTTTTAAAGTTTTGCCCATCTTTTATGAAACATCCTGTATTGTATATTTCTCTAGATTCTGGGTGATATGTTTAATCAAAAGACTATATAATGAGAATAAGTTAATTGGGGAGGGGGGTCTTAGAGGAATGATTAAATTTTGTTGTAATAAAATAAATTATAAAGAAGTAAATTTTAAAAAAATCTAAAGCTTTAAAATTTTAGGGGGTTTTGTTTGGAGGGAAATTTTAGGGAAAGGGCATTTATATAACATTTATTCGAAATACGAAAGATTCTCACCTCTGAATTTGCCTTATTTACTTCTAAATTAATGAAAAAGAAAAGTTTTTTAATGATTTTTTTATCTTGATTAAAAGCCCCCCCCCCCCTCCCCAAATTTAATTTATTTTGCGTTTGAAAGAGGGGGGTTACAATCGGGACTTTAAGGTAGTTGTTTAGTTTAAAAATTTTACTTTCTTAAAATATTACTGTTATGTATCTCCATTCAAAGCATCATTTACATAGCTGTTTTAGAGATAGAGTTAAGTCATCGTTGCAAGTTTGGAACAAATGAAATAGAAAATTTGCAAAGTTGTTGAACGTAATACTTTTTGTTATAACAATCGATAAAATGTATTGTTGTAAACTGTTTAGGAAAATAACACACAGCATTATTGCATTCTAGAAAATACTAAATTTATTTAAATTACAATTGGACGTAAACTGTTTTTTTGCTCTTCATGTAGTTGCTGACAGATATGATTGTGGAAGTTTCAATACAAAATCAACTTTGTATGACTTAAATATCTTCTATGTCAGGAAAATTATAGATATTGGAGCTGACATTATTTCTCATGAAGTTAACTGAAAGGAACGGAATCGCAGAATGATTATTGGGGCACTTATGAACTGTACATATCTGCACCAACTTGTCTGTTCAGAAGTGCGCACATGACTACTAGAGTTAGCTTGATAAATCATTAACAATTCACAATTTTAGAAGAATAAAATAACTGTATGAAAAATATTTATTTGTATTCATATTATATGTTAAAATATTAAAATTCAAATAAATGAATAAATAAACAAAGTTATTCGCTTACCAAATTGGAACTGAGATTTTAGTTTTGAGATCTATAAACAGCATTTTGGCTACCGAGGACAAAAAAAAATGTCAAAGAGCTTCAAAACATTTTTAGCATATGTCTACATGTGTTGGCGTAAATCTTTAGTTTTTTTTTTTTTTTTCAAATAAAAAGTATTTAATAACTATTGAAAAATTGCGATGTTCAATTCTGCCCCATGTTCACATGTACCCCATTCTCCCTGCATGATAAAACTGTATCAATACTAATACGAACGTTACATAAAAATAAAATCTTTACGTAATAGAAATAAACTTATTATTTGTTAATAGAAAGAATAACTAAAGCAAAGCTATTCAAACTTGTTCCAGATTAATATGAAAAATTTCTTACAAAAATCCCTGACTTCTTCAATCGAAAATATTCGGAAATAAAATAAGGCAAATATTTGTATAAATAATTTCTGATAATAAGTGGGCACTAGGTTGAGCAACTTTGAAACATAATTTCATAAAAAAATTGTGCATGTCTTCGAAACACCCATAAATAGTTATGCCCAAAATTCGTAATTGATGTGTAAGATGATTTCTCAATTTTGCCTTAAATAATTGGTGATCTGAGCTAGCAGCAGTTATGAACGGTGTGTATAGTAAATCAGTTATGTTTTGTATGATGGGGTATCTTCAAGAGTGCCCTAGCAAAACATTGCAGATGTGGGATCTTATCTCGAAAATGATACTAACAGTGATACAAAAATATATTACAAAGTTTCAGAACGTCTTTGATTTAGTATGAAATGATGTCTTAAATATAAAAATTACTTCATTGGAAACCCTGAAATGTATCTTTTAAATCCAATGACCAACTTAAATATTCTACAATCAGCAAACTGAAATGTGGTGTTATAAGGTATATGACCTTTTACTAATAACACTAAATAAATGTAAGCAAGGTGCATTTTATACAGTTAAATGCGCTTATTACCGTAATTTCCCGCGTAACCGCCGCGGCTTCGTTAAGTCTTTTTCAACCCGGAAATTCTTTTAAAAAAAAGAAGCCAAATAAGTACTTAAGCAGTAGCAAGTCACATTTTATTTAAATTTAATTCTGGTAGGAAATCGAGTTTTCTGAGCTGTGGCGGTTACGCGCGAAATTACGGTATGTCCACTATCGCACCTCACGCAGGATATATGATGCATTGTTGCCGTATATGTATTGAACAAACTTTTAATTTCATTTTCTTAATGTAATAAACTGGGCTTATTATATGTCTTAGATATATTAGTAAATGTGTATCAGTCAGAAGGGCTGCCACAGGCGACAATTTTTGTATACTGTTTGCACCAGTATTTTACTAATATAAATGTTGAAGTATACTTCTCTTGCAAATGTTGTCAAAGTGTATGTTAAGAATTTCTCTTTTGAGAAATCCTAGAGAAAGTGGTGTCAGTTGGAATTAAAAAATAGTCTCCTGCTGTCATATCAAGCGACATCTCTTGATGTAATTATTGACGTATTTAAGCTGTTGATTGGATGTAAAAAAAATTCACTTAGTTTTACATGTAAGAAACCTAAAGAGCGTTTCGCTTTACATTTAATCACGTAAATTCTGATGTTATGTATGAACTCAGGGTACGTTTAGGTGGTTACTTTTAATAGTAAGAATTGCATCAGATAGCAGAAATCTCAGATTAGTCAAGACTTTGTAAACTATTACAAGTTTTGGTGCTTTTAACGCTTTTGATTTTTGTGCATAAAAATTTTAATGCTGAGAAAATTTAATAATTATGTTAATAAACTCTTTACATATCATTACCCTATATTTTAAAAACAGTTTCCCAGCTATTAGGTTTTAAAGTTTATTAATCGATAACTCGAAATTTATCGTGTAAGGCTCAGTTGGTAACCATATAATAAATTTATTGTATTACACAGAAATACTGCATGATTGGTTTTTCATTGAATAATATACAGCCAAAATCTAACTTTTATCTGTTTCTTATATTAGTTCTATTGAAATTAGTGTCAGTATTTACGATCTAAAAGCTAAAGTGCGTTTAGCTTTCCATACTGTGGTGACCATGAACTTAAATGGATGGTTTGGTGTTCATATGGGAATAATGAATTTTACTTCTTCTATTCTAATGGGAAGAACTTACTTTCTTAAAGCCACAGTGGTTATTGGATTTTCTGTTTTTCACAGAATTTCATTTATTTAATCTTGCCTTTATTGTAATTGAATAACTGTTATGCCTGCTTTTGTATTAATTTATGCTTAGAATATTTTAGCGAAATTTACATATAAGATGACATATTTTGGAATAAAAGTCAATGCTTTTTTCTGAATTTCGAAATAAATTGTTAAAACATTTTTACTACGTAGATTTGCATTACATTGAAATTTTTTATTTACCAGTTTTTAATGAAGTATCACATGAAGTGACTCTTTAATTTATCGATTGTAGAGAAATTAATGAAAAATAGAGGTCCGAAATGCTGAATATTTTTCTTTCGCTGTGAACATCATTAAAACTTAAAAGGACTGCTTTATCTCACGGTGGAATAATTCTCGGTTCTTTTTCACAAAACCAGATTTTCTGGATATTGTTATTATTACTTTGTGGGTTTGAAAAGATCTCATTAATTTTTTAGAAGTGGAAACAGTCGTGTTTCTTAATAAGAAACTAATAATTGTAAGAACTGCTTGCCTACTAAGCTATTCTTGATTCTTATAATTCTGTATTTAATATATGCAGAATTCGCTAAGTGTTATGTACAAATAGTGACGGAATTTTCAGTAAGATGCTTAAGCATAAATTTAATTCCAACTTTTTTTTCTCAAGAGTTTGAAGGAAGAAGGTATTGTGTAGCAATATATTTTGTTTACCTTCCCCAGGCAGTCTAATTAAATCGTCCAGTTAATCGTCCGATTAATTATGCGCTGTGAATGTAGATGAATAACCCGATTCCAGTGGGTGATCAAGCTGAGAAAGGAAAAGTAATAAAAGTACAATACCTCCAATCTTGCAATAAAAAACTAACACCTGTACATGTTTTAAACAAGGAAGACTTTTATTCTTTCAGTAAAAGGTATTCAGGTGAAAGGTGGGGTCCACGGCTCGGCATCCGACAATCTCCGGGCATCTTGGAGACTTGAATCATGATTTAGAAAAAGGATCATATCAGTGAATCTTGTGGATGTACGCTAAAACTAATTGATTCAATACACCAAGAAGAGGCCTCTAGAAGAGGAAACTTAATTTGTTATAAAGATGTTCTCTAGCAAGAACCACTGCAATGACTTCCAACATTACCGGCACATTCGGGGCACGAGGCCCGCGAAATGCGCGGTGAGCTAAATCGTTTTACTCTAAACCAGTAACTGCACTAGACTGTCTGCTAGGAGAGAGAGAGAACGCTTTTAAACTCACGCGCGGCAGCTAAAGGGTTGCCGTAAAAAAGGTGAGAGCGCGCCAAGAAAAGCCAGGAGCGAGACGACCTCGCTAAAACGGCGCAAAGAGGATCGCAAAATGCGATTTACAAAACATCGCGTGCTGAAATGAAAACAGTGCTTAAACTGAAAATGGGAAATGAAACCAGTAAATTTAAAACAGAAAAGGTTAGATTAAATAAATAAGATATGTTTAAAAGTAAGATTAATTAAACTGCCTGGGAAAGGTAAACAAAATATATTGCTACACAATATATTACACCCCGACAAACGTTAAAAAAGAACTTTTAGTCCATAGCTATAAGAGTTGAAGCAAGGTCTGAAACTCCAATGCTTTATTGCAGAAATAAAGTTGATTTCTTCACACTAAGAATTCCAAACAAGATGCAAAAATGAACAAAAGGACTAAAAGTGACTGATATTGAACTAAAGGAAACAAGCAATTAAATGGAAAACAATTAAATGAAATGACTGAAAAAGGACTTACCCAAAACAAGGTAAACAACAAACCCGAAAAGAAAAATTGAAGTTGAGAGAATACCGGAGATCATCAGATGCCGTCAGGACTACACGGGGAACAGACGTTACCCTACACGTGGGTAGCTTTGAAAAAACAATTAGTATATGTACACAAATGTTGAGAAAAAAATTACAGTTATACCTTATTAAACCTATATAAAAAATTACATTATTTTAAGTTAAAAGAAAGAAAAGAGGGAGTGGTACCACAAAAAAATAGGAAAGGTCAAAACATTATACACATAGTACTAATCACATGAAAAAGACTACTCACAACATGGGCAAAACTGCAAATAAAATATTAAAAAGTTTTAAAATTATTCAATTTTTAAAATTTTAAAATAACGAATATTTGTCAAATTTTAAAATGATCTTTTGCAAAAACTTTTCTTTTGCATAAAATACGACAATATTTAGTTATGAGATACTCTTTATATATTACAATGGAAGTTGGCATGAATTGTAAAAGTTCACTGAATATATATGTAGATAAAAATATATTTTGGTAATTATACTTTCTTTTTCTAAAAAAGTAGCTCTATACTTTCCCATTCACTTAAGTTTCAACATTGAAGTATTCCTGAAATGCAACTTTTTATGCTAACATTTATTTATTATTGTACGGAGGATATAAAGTATAATTTTCAAAAGAATCTGATTCTTAGGAATGCGCATAGAACGTTTCAAAATTTAGAAATGCGCAAAATTTTCAATTTTGAGAAAACAGCATTTTAAGAAAAACAAACTGCATAAATATTAACAGTTTTTATAGTTAACCTGTTCGGGACCATCGGTACATAAAATCACCCTCAAAAAAGTCTTATAGCGCGTGAGTTTGATGGCAGTAAAAAAGAAAAGTAAAATTGATTTTATTTCATTACGACAGTTTCGTGGTTTATAAAGTTAAGTCGAATAATTAGCAAAAAGTGGTGCCAAACGAATAAAATTCGTGTAAAAGATGCTGTTCCTGAACGGGTTAACCTAATAACGGGAAGCGTCGGAATTGAAAAATTCCTTTTGCATCAGATAAATTTGAGCATCTAGTTTCTTAATTCCCGAAAAGAAATAGATTTATTTGTCAAATTTCGTGATTTTGAATGTCCATTGTTCCCTTAAAAAGAGAAAGGAAAAATTGATTAAGATTAAGTTAGATTTAAAACGATATATTTAAAATGTCTTATTTAAAACAATTTTCTTATAGCGTTGTCAAAAAAACCCGGAAGGCAAATAGTTCATTCTATATTAGTTGATTTTCTAATGTTTAACTATCTTATTCAATCAAACACGAAGACAGCTATTAACACTAGATGATTAGGTCTTAAAATCCCCCAGTACAAGCTTGAAATATGCTAAGTTCAAAGCCAAGACAAAACCACAAAAGCATTACATTGCTGCACAGGATCCCTACAGGCCAGGGACTTCCCTGATTTTAGATCAGATGAGCATTAATATTTTCATAGTGAAAACTTCTTCCTTCGCAAACGCATGATTTTTTAAGTCAATTTTTCCTGCTTAATAATACTGGTACTTCAGATAAAAATGTAGGAACTCTGTTGCAAGAGTAAAAGTCGCAACATTCAAAGTATTAAAATGCAATCTAAGTTGAAAATTGGTTTTTACTGATGACAAAATATCAAACCGGATTGTCCTGATGGTTTAATATATTACTTGAAGAATTTAAGAAGTGAGCCATATCTACTTTGAAGACGTGTCCAAAGCGATGACTCAGTGATGATTTAGGCAGCCTTCAATGCAAAGAGCAAAACAAGTTTGGTTTTCACCAAGACAAAGATGAACTCCTTTGACGATCAAGATATTATTTTTAAGAATTTTGTTCTACTTAATAATAAACTTGTGGATCACAGTTTGATGTTGCTGCAAGATACCACTTCTATTCACCAGCCTGTGTCAACTTTAGATTGGTGATCTGCAAACAACATTAAAACTTTGGAGTCTGCAGCTACAGCGTTTGACCTAAATATCATAGAAAACATGTGATAAATCTTCGCTTTTCAAATTTATGTCAACGACAAGTAGTTTTACGCGATCTTTGAATTAAAAGCAGCAATTTTATAAACAGGGAATCAAATAATCATTGACACATGCAAAAAAATAATAAGAAAATTCTTTACAAAGAATTTTCTTTTGCAAATCTTTTGCAAATCTTCCGTGTTAAGGAAACGTAAACAAGGTACTGAAAATTAATATACAAATATTTTGCATGTGTAATTTAAATATTTGACATACTGCTCCTAAACTTTTTTTCCGTCAAGTTGTGTTATTTAGAAATTAATTTTTGCTTATCTTTTAAAACATATTAGTGTAATTTAAAACAAATAACAAAACTTGCATAACTTTATGTGTATAATATTGTAATGATATTATTCTTTGTTTATAAAAGTAAGAGCTTCACTGTTTTTGTTGGAGGTCCTAAACTTTTTTCCAAGCTCTATATTAATTCAAGCGGTATTAGACTATCTAGTAATGTCCTTAGATCGGGAAATGTTTAAACACAATAAAATAACCCAGCACGGAAAATTCATGTTTAACCATCTGTTTTGTATCATTTTCGTTTTTGGCCAGTTTCAGTTTCTGTCAAAATTCTTAGTTTCGGCGAAAAACCTGCTCAACATTCAGCTGAAAGCGAAAGCGCAATCGGTATTCGTAAGGACCTGAAATAGAAGGATACTTGCGTTGCGCGAAGTGTGTTCGGATTTCTCCTTCATACGATCATGCTTTGATTAATGAAACAATATTTGGGACATTAAAATGGTTATTAGTAACAATTGCTAATCATTGTTAATAATAATAAAATCAAACAAGATATAAATTACTAAAACATATTGACGGAAGTTCTACCGGATCCGAATGCGAAAAATTCTCAAAATTCATAATTGTTTCCAAATTACAAATATTTTGATATCCGTTTTTATTTGTAAGAAGAATAGTTTTTTTTTTACAAAAAATGATCATGTAGCTTTATGCAACTTAAGATAACACTATCAGTGATAGATGTCATCAATAAAATTCATTAGCATACCTTTATTTGTCGGCATCGTCGTTCCTTAATTATTCGCCGATTAAATAGTTCACGTAAAAGGAAGGTCGTTGCAATAAAGTTGATATAACATCTAAAACGTATCATTTATCTTTATCTTTTACTACATAAGTGCATTTAAATTTATAGATATCTTCTTTAACCATTTAACTGTTTTGCCGAACAGAGTTCGGGCAAGAAAAATTAGCTTGCTTCGTTACTAAATGCTTTTCCACACCACTAATTTTTACCTGAAATCTTCGGTTCTTTAAATGGCAGACTTTTCTCCATTATTTAAGACAAATACTTTTGTACTTAAAAAGTGGTTTTTACTCCCTGTTTTTAGTTTATGGTGTCAAAAAAACAACTGACAAATGGTTAATTTCTACAGAAGTAATAGCCATTGTAAATCGAAACACTATTATTTTTTCCTCCCCAACCCATTTAAAAAATATATTTTCACATTTTTGGCTTACAAAATACTTACTGCACATTTTTATTTTCTGCTGCTAAATACATCTTAAAAGTACTTCTTTACATTTCTATAATTATGGGTACATTTCCGTTAGTCGTGCAAAGGTGATAAATTGTCAAGTATTATTTCAATTGCAATCATTTACATAAAAAAAATCTCACTTTATACTTTACGCGTATTTTTTACCAGTATTCTAATGCACCTAATTGTTGTGGAATATTTCACAATTCCCATTCTTTTAGCGAGCCTCATAGTTGCCTGCGAGGATCCGTGACCACGTATCTCATTGCAGAAATGATTTTGAATGTTTTTTCTCCTTTTTATGTATTTGTAGATTTGAGCACATCAAGCAGGATGCAGTTTTTTTGGTCTTCTGTAATGGAAGAAATATTTCATTTGAAATAATTTGTTTTTGAGCATGAAAACATGCTATGTTTTGTCGCAGCTTCTTAACCTTCCGTCTACCAGACGGGTCCATTCGACCCGACATGTACATTCAAAATATTTATTCAAACCAGAAATTTCTTCAAAACAAACTAAATGTATAAATCAGACAATAATAAGTTAAATAAACAAATTAAATAGTTTTAAGTAAAAATTCTGGTGTAGAATGTTTTTATAAAACTTGAGTAAAATTTCCGGTAGTTCTAGGGTTAAGGGGACTTATCTGGCGAGTAAGAATTAAAGTTGAGTCCCATGTTATCCTAAGGGAAGAAATACTTTTCCTTCCTGTTCATTCAAATTTGGAAATTTCTACAACATTTTCTTTCAGGGCGTAGATAGCAAAGATCTTTATCCCTCTGTAAGCTTAAAATATCCTTAAGGTAATTATGATTAATTTAAAATTTGTGTTAAAATTTCCAAATATCAAATTCAATTTTTTACGGAAATTATAAATGTATTCTTTACTCGTTTGTAACTTATGACTGGTAAAAGATATAGCAAAAGATTTGGAGCTTACAGAGGGATAAAGAACCTATCTACATGCTGAAAAAAATATTGTTGAAATTTCTAAATTTGAACGAACAAGAAGGATAAGTGTTTTTTCCCATAGGATATCATGGGAGTCTACTTTTTTCCTTCCCCACCAGATAAGTCCCTTTAAAACCCCTTGAGGGGCACCGGTATATATTATATACCACCTACGATTAATGAAGTTTTACCCCAGGAAAAATTTATTAAATTTTACTTTTCTAACATTGGTGGAAAAATGCCGTAAAATTGCTTTTACCTATTTTGAAATAGACTTTTCAAATATTCCGGTGGGAATTCAGAATTTAACAAACGTAATTGCTTGCCCGCCGAGGGGTTAACTCTCTCGCTGCGCAATTGTTTTATAAAAACCTCTTCACGACGAGCGTCTTTTAAGTATTTTTATTCTTTTGTCACCGGTTTTTCAAATCAAAAATTTTTGTGTCATTTAATCGAGAAAATGCTCCGATTAAATAAGGCGAAATTTACAATAAATAAATTACTGGTGGGAATAATCAAGGAGGGTTAATTAGACGAAAAAAAGGCATGTCCGAGAAAATCTAAATATATCCCTAAATAGACTTCAGTAATTGTGTCTAAAAAAGGAGTCTCTCAGTTACTTTCAGTGCCCAAGCTACCATCAGGAGACGGAGAAGGTCAAGCTGCCGCAGTATATGCGACCTTACAGGATTGGGGTATAGATGATAAAGTAAGTGTCCTTTGACACAACAAGCGTCAATACTGGTCGAATTAAAGGCACTTGTAAGTTACTTGAACAAAAAATGAATTAAGAACTGCTTTCTTTGGCATGTCGCCACCACATTACGTAATTGATTATTAAGACAGTTTTTCCAAAAATGCTTAGGATTTTCTTCATCACCAGAAGTACCGCTATTTAAAAGATTCCAAGCCAACTGGAATTTTATTGACAAATAGTAGTATGATATGGGAGTTGGTAATAGAGAAATTTTGAATCTAATAATAGATATAAATGATGACATAATTAATTTTTCTAAAATACTACTGGACAAAAATAAACAACCAAGAGATAACTATCGATAATTTCTTGAACTTATCTTAATCTTTTTAGGCGAAACACCTTCTCGAGGAGTCAGATTTATGGCACCGGGAGCCATGCACCATGCTTGCTGGATGTCCAAAGTGCTATATAGTCTTAAATTATGGACGTTTAGTAGCCAGTTCACCATTACTTCAAGAGAAAAAGAAGGATTGAAAAATATGTGTATTTTCGGTACAAGTATATCTAAAAGCTTGGATGACAGCACCATTGCCACAAAGTGCACCGTTCAATGATTTCAATTTAATGAAATCTCTGTTACAGTATAATAATATTGATGATGAAATATCTAAAGCAGCATCAGAAAAGCTAGCCAAACACCTTTGGTATTTATCTGAGGATCTTGTCGCCTTAACTCTTTTCGACAGTCAAGTGCCTCATTGCCTTAAAAGGATCATAGTAAAGGCCATGAAAGACGTTAATTCTAAAAAAGAATCCACAAAGCGTCCTAACATTACACTTGAAACTTTTGTCGACATGAAATTTGAAGACTTTGTAACGAAGCGTTCAGCTTTATTATTCCAACAAATGTGTCTACCAGATGCGTTCCTCCAAGTAGACCCAGAAATATGGGAAGATCAGGAGACTTTCTGTAAAGCATTAGAAATTGTCAAATCAATAAAAGTTGTTAATGATCATGCTGAAAGGGGCATAGCCGTAATTCAAGAGTTTTGTGGGAAAATAACGTACAGTGAGACACAACTACAATACTTATTGCAGGTTGTTGAAGAACATCGACGAACAAACATATCCTGACTGCAAAAAACAGAGTTTGGCAGGTACTGACAAATACATGATTATTTAAATATTAATGGCGTATATTTACTTGTTAATTATTTATAACATATATTGAACATATAAATGTACTTTAATTTCTTAGAATTCTTAGATTCTTACCCCTATGTATGGCAAATAAATCTTTTTTAGATATTAGTATAGCACCAGTAAAAAACTTAAAAAAATAATAATCGACCTTTTTTGGAGCACCCTACTAAGCATGTGTACAAAACATATCAAGATCTAGAACAAGATCATTTGTTAGCTTCATCCACCTCGTTTTTTTAAAAAGGCGGGCACATCGAGGTATCGCCAAATTTGGCGACAAAACATAAATCACTCTAAATGAAACCACAATGGATTTAGCTGACTAAATTGGCGAAATTCTTATTCATATTCAGCATTGAAGAAATTTCTCATTGAATCGTCTGTAAATGAGTTCCACTAAATTTAGCTTTGTGTGTTTGAGCAAAATAAACTATATTAAAAAAAGTTACAATGAATATGAAAGCTACATTTTCCTCCCGACACATGCCCACACATATAAACACTATTTATTTTATACTAAACGATAAACATACATAATATTAAAGCTTAAACATACCTTACTATTATTATCATCATCATTATTATTATTATTATTATTATTATTATTATTATTATTATTATCGTTGTTGTTGTTATTGTTGCCATTATTATTATTATTATTGTTATTGATAACAATTTTCTTTGGCTACAAACTGGACAGAAAAGCATAATTAACACATTGCATGCAGTTAATTTCTCAAATCGAAATTGTCCATGATTTTTTTTTAAATCTTTCATCTAGAAATATTTTTTTATATTAGCTTATATAAAACGCATGATATTAAATCTCAGAAATAAGATGTTATAATTATAATCATCATCAACATTAATATTATTATGGAAAATGACTTTCTCTAGTTACAAACGCCACACAAAAGGATTTATAAACATATTATGTGCGACCAATTTTTCCGCGCATATTTTTCAAACACAAAATTTATAGTACATAATTCCCAATAAATTGAAACCGATTTAAAACTAAGAGCTATCGCTATTTTATTATAGCCTTATTTCGCTGG
The DNA here is from genome assembly GCA_963932465.1 of Maratus speciosus. Taxonomy (NCBI): domain Eukaryota; kingdom Metazoa; phylum Arthropoda; class Arachnida; order Araneae; family Salticidae; genus Maratus; species Maratus speciosus. Next base: position 88,306 of record CAWVRF010000628.1, read on the forward strand.
GATTAAAAAAAAAAAAAAATGTTGTTTTGTAGATTTTACTAGAAAAGTCATCACTGTACAAAATACTACTTAGTAGCAGAAACACTTAATTTCCTATTCAGGAAACTGAACTGTATCAATTTTAGTGATTTCTATTCAATCATACATTTCTAATCTATCTAATCGGCTATCATTATGACAGAATAACTTTGACATCTTTCATAAGTTGACACATCATCATAGATAAGTCTTGTCATTCATAACTAAATATGAAGTCTTCTAGGTCAAATGGTTCATTAATTCCATATCGTGAGATCAGATGCATAGTTGCCAACCTCCCGATTTTTTGGATTTTGGATTTTCGCCTAATCGAAGAATTTTCTGGTCTTGAAATATCAGGAAAGCGAATATTTTTTGGACAAAAATGTTCGCTTTATTTAATTGCGTAAATTCTGAGATTGCATAAAGCAAGTATTTTTGCATAAAAATATTGGTATGAAAAAAATCGGGAGGTTGGCAACTATGCAGATGACATGCGGCATAACACTGAAAGGGAAATTAAATGTGGCAGTAGACTGAGAGATGTTATTTTTATCGATCAAAACTGCATAATCAACAAAAAGAAATTCACATAAAAGACAAAGTAAAAGCACCTAGTAAGTATCAAGTAAATCCCCCCCCCCCCCTTCAAGGGGATCACTATCGGTAGGGCAAAATTGCAAAGAGAGAGAGTGTTAACAAATCTGGCAGAATTTTTCTTTAGAAATTCCAAATTCAGACTAAAAAGTTTTGAATAGTACTAATTATATTATACTTTATTCGCGGAATATTGTGTAAAGCAAAACTAGCTTTTCAAACTTTTTGGTGAAAAAATGGAATTTTTGAATGACAAAATTCCCAGATTTCGCAACGCTGATGAAAGTTTTAGTTTGATTCCATGGATTCATCCAGAACTAGGATTTGATATTTTTTCTTCAAAATGTGTACCGCTAACAATTTTTATTTTATTTAATGACAGACATTTCGTGGGGATACGTGAAAGTATTTGACTGCACTACTGTCTATAATTAGTAATTTCGCAAAAAGTTTATTAGACTATATGGTGTATTTTCACAGCGTTTATTTAGCTATCTTCTCGGTTAGTAGAAACATATTGAAATTCTATAACGATATTCTAATAATGTTCAAATGTGTCTAATAATCTATGTGCGATAAACGATTTTCATTAATTGTTTGAAGCCGTCTTTGACAAAAAGTTATAAAGCCCAGCCATTTATTATTAACCCCATTATCCTTCTTAAATATTTATACATGCATTTAAATAAGGATAATTGTAGAATAAAATATTTAATAAAAAAATAACAGAAAGAGACTGAGGGGAATACGCTTCAGTGAATTTTTCAGGACATTTATGAATATTTTTTATAGGAAAAAAATCTAGGTTAAATACGTGAAATTTCGCCTAATCGAAGAATTTTCTGGTCTTGAAATATCAGGATAAATACGACCCCAGTCTTCTGCTATGTCAAAAAATTCGAATTTAAGGGATGAACTAATACAAAAGGTTTGTGGATTACCACACTTTAAACATTGGTTCAATAAATGTAGTGGAAGATAATTCTATAGAGAGAGTAGGTGGAATTAAAATATTAAATGGATTAGTATTACACAAAATTACGTTATTTTATCGTAATGTTTCATTCTTTCGGTATACTAGTATAATTTTTCCACCCTTTCTAATAGCTGAATTGAATAAATCATTTGCTTAAATAACGACATTAACGGATAATTTCATTCTGGAATGTAAGTATTATTTACAAGCCGACATGTGTTTGCATTCCATAGTAATTTTTCTAAGAAAGTAATATGATAAATGATGAGGATATTATCATCAACATCGTGTTTATTAATTTTTAGGAAGCGCTGAATGAGAATAAAGTTATTTCCAGGGATGAGATTTCCGCGTTTTTGAACACCAGTATTTTATTAGAGAAAATCATATTTCATTTAATCGGAACATTTTTGTGATTTAAGAGAACAACATTTTCTCTAAAAATATACTGATGTGCAAAAACGCGAAAATCTCATCCCTGGTTATTTCTTCGAAAGGAAAATTAATTGTTTTTCAAGCTTCTCAGGAAACAAATCTCTATGTGAATTTCCGTACGCATTGGGCCTTCATAATTTAGATAAACAGGAATACCTTAATATAGTAAATGTAGAGTGAAAATATTTTGTAAATAATAACGATAATTCCTTTTCATCAATAGAAGTATTAATTTGTTCCAACTTTTGCGTATGGTTATAAAAGTTTTGTGATAATGTCAAATAAGGAAAAGAAAATACACTTTATGCGAAAGTATATTTTGAAATCTTCACAAAAATACACGCGCAATTGTATTTTGAGATATACTCAAAACCAATGAGATTTATACCGGAATTATAATGCAGTTTAAAATCGGATTTGTGGTATTGTAACACAGCTAAAGGAATAAATACTGAAAATATGCAGATTTTGTAAGCATATGAATGACACAGACATGAGATGTGTTTTTTTTTTTCGTTTTGAAAGTATAAATAGCTTTTTTTTTTAAATGTAATGTCTATCTACAAATATAGGTCATGTCGCCATGTTTTTTTTTTTTTGAAAAATGATTTTGTCTTTTTAACGTATTACATTCCAAGCGTATGGAATACTAAAGCAAAATGCAGGGAAAAATTTTCTGAAAATATACAATTTTTTTGGAAGTAAAATTTTCTTTAAAAAGCTGGGTACAAGTGGAAAAGGTAAAAAGGAATTTTCATGCTAAATTGATATACAGGATATCGATAAACTATTGTCGAGGTTTCTTTATATCATAACTTTTGATTTATGAACATGGAGGAAAATATTATTACATATTCTTAAAGTACAACAAAAAACATTTTTTTAATAACACAAACAAAATTACATATACGTAAAGTTGCAACTCATAACGTCATTAATAATACAACGATTATAATCAAATAATAATTTTGTTTTAAATTTTATCAAATTTATCATAAAGATATCAATGAAGTATGAGCACAAAGTTAGATAGATAGATATCAGCTGACACTGGTCCATGTTTTGATTACCATATACTATAGTTGCCACCTTTTACGCTTTTCTCTTTTTTAATAGTTACAATTTAATAATAATTAGTAATTAGTAATAGTAATTAGTTTAAATTTAATAGTAAATTGTTCCTCATTCAGTCCCAAAATCTGCAATCTATTATGGAAATTTTTCTATAAATTTTTACAAGTTGCAAAAAAAGTAAAGATAGGCAGCTATGCACATACCAACATTGACGAAGAAAGCATTAGACTTTCTTACGACAACTGTAGCAGAAATAACCTTTAGATTGAGCTTCTACCAAATTTGCAAGAAAAATCTAAAATAAGGAGCGTTTTTCTTTGAAAAAAAAATTGTATTAAAAAAACATACCGAGAGGAAGGCCAGCACATCGCTCAGCATTTCACCTCACATTTCACAAAAACGGATTACTATCCTTTTCTCCCTTGATTCTTCGAAGGTTTAAAAAATTTTATTGCTTTACATTATTTTTTTATACATTTTTTCTGTGCCTAAAATAATAAATATTTAAATATTTCTGATTTTTCATAGGCATTTATTTTTCTTTATACTTCCTTTTGAAATTTTTAATATTTTAACGGAGCTTCTGACTGTAAAATAGTCCATGAAACATCGTCTTCATTTTGAAAGACCCATCCAATGATATGACACTCAATAGGGTGCGTCAATGTGTTTTTTCGTCTCTACCGCCATTTTGTATTTCACGGCCGCTATTTTGAATTTATGAAAACAAAACCTAGCCTATAACCATCGGGCCGTTATGACGAATTGATAGAGAACTCATTAATTAAAATCCATCCAGCCGTTGGGATGTCTCGAGTGTATAAAGAAATCCACATACACAGATACGCGTGAAACACATAACCCTTCTTTTCAGTCGGGTAAAAAATAAAAAAAAGTAACGCTTTGGAAATAGGCCAATGAAAATCTGCGTAAATACCGCGAAACGCATCTGATTGGTCAGAACTTTCTGACGCTGTAAAGGGGGGTTACCAAGGAGGGCGCCGGCTCTGTCGCCAACCGTCGCCAGTATGTCGCTAAATTTCCATAGACTCCCATTGAAATCCAATAGGGTTTACTTGCTTGCAGAAGATCAATAATTGATATATTTCAATGCAACAAAACCTAATATTAGCTTCTGAATAAAACTTAATTGAACTACAGTAGAGCGCCAATTATCGGAACTCCAATTAACCGAACTTCCAATTATCCGAACAGCTTATTACTCTCAATTTTATTTTAACCGAACAACATATTTCTCTTTAAAAATTTTTTTTATCCGAACTTCCAATTATCCAAACGCATTGCTTCTCTCATTTATTCCCCTTCAAATATAGCATGCGAAGTAGAATCGATTAGTGTATTGATGGGAGCAGTAAAAAACTAAAAAGAAATGGAAAACGAATGTTCTGAAAATGACCCAGGTTCATCGCATAACGAAGCCTTTGAATGTTTTGGAAACAGATATAAAATGTCTCGAACGGTAGAAGAACGCTGATCTTATTCAACTAATCTATTTAAGAATAATTCGAGGTATGGCAAGCATTGAAAAGAATGTCTTCTTTGAAGCAAGCAACAATCGAAAGCCTTTTCGCTTAAATTATAATCTCTGGAGTTTAGAAGATGATAAAAAAAAGAAAATTTTAAATGACAAAAAAATAAAGACAAAAACAAAAACAAATTTAAAGTAAAAAAAAGTAAAAAAAAAACAAACAGTTTTTAAACACACCAGGACTAACTGTTGCTGGTAGTCTAAATCTGGATAAAGTGTGGAGCTTTTATCATAGTCAGGATCACGAACATTCTTTAAATTGTCTGTCCATTTATCCGAACTTTTGCTTATCCGAACTAGGGTCAGTCTCGATTTCTTCGGAAAACTGGCGCTCTACTGTGTTTACATTACTTTAAACACAAACACAAACTATTTACAATATTCGTAACAATATATATATATATAATTTTACACATATATGGCGGCGAAGTGAAAATTTCTGGGGAGAGGAGATTTATATGGTAAGATTATTTACTGTAAGAACAAATTAGCGACTTCAATACAAAGATAAGGAAAAATGATTCCAAATGACTTTAATAAATTTGTTACTTTTTAAATTTAACATTTTTTTTTAAATTTACAATAATTTTAATTTTAAATTTTCTATTAATTTACAAATTTATTTAATTATAAATTTATTTATATTGTAATTATTCAAATAAATTATAAATTTTACCTTTCTTTAATGATTTTATATTTAATATTTCTTATAATTATGAAACTCTATGAGCTCTAATGATTATGTGCTTGGAGATAATGAAATAAAATTGTCAGGAGTTAGGAGGAGCTCATTTTTACTAAGTGGAATCTAAATATTGAATGCACAGAAAATAAGAAATCGGGAAGCGATCCAGAATTGAAAAACGGAACAATTACGTCAGGAGTTGGCTAGAAAATAGGGATTGTATCGCGATAACGAATGGAATCGCGAAGCGATTACGCTGGGTTTTGGTGAGCGTAGCAAGCAGGGGGCGGAGTGCCCCTAGTATAAAAAGAAAGTAATGATATGGAAATGGACCAATGAAAATCTGCGTAGATACCGCGAAACGCATCTAATTGGTCAGAGCTTTCTGACGCTATAAGGGGGTTACCAATGGTGGCGGCTCTGTGGTCAAACTTCGCCAAGTTTTTCGCCAACTTGGCGATATAACGCCAAATTTGGCTACCAAAATTAGTCGCCAACTTGGCGCTATTTTCAATATTTCGCCAAATTTCTATAGACTCCCATTGAAATCCAATAGTGTTTAATTGCGTGCAGAAAATCAACAAATTGAGATGTTTCAATGCAACAAAAAGTAATATTAGCTTATGTATAACTGAATAGAGCTTAATATGTTACCGGAGAAAAGGTGGTGAAATTTTCAGAGGAGAGGAGATTTATATGATTGTTTATTTAGATCCAAAATGCAAACGCAATTGGCTAGGAAATAGGGATTGCTTCGTGATACCAAATGAATCGCTAAGCGATTACTCGGGGGGGTTGGTGAGCGTAGCGAGCAGGGAATCAGAACGACCCTATTTAATTATAAAATTCATAATAAATTTTAAAGTTAAAAAATGATTTTTTTATCAGCTATTTTTGCATTAAGTAGCAAATGTTCACTATTCTCACTCAAAACTTAAAATCCTGAAGGCATTTTTTTAGAAATATAATACAAAAAACTCAAAATTTCATTCATATACAGTAGAACCCGGTTAAGACGTTCACTTTTAAGACAAGATACCTCTTAATACAGAAATTTTTTCGAGTCCCTTGAACATCCTCCTTAAGATTAACCCTCTAATGCACATGGTATAGTGCGTTCCAGAAATTGTGTAATTCAGAGAATATGAATTCATACCTAAAAATTTAAAGAGTAAATTTCAGTTTATTTAATAACAGTGCTGAACAGGGCTGAACATTAGTGTAGCTTTGATAGGATACCTAGTTGTGATCAACTTAACATCCAGTGTACTGTATAAATGTCGTGCATAACTGTGAGCCATTGGAAAAAGAAAAAGTGTAGTTTAAAACTACTTAAGACGTAAATGTCAATAAATTTAAAGTAAAAAGAAAAATTTAAAGAATAATAAAAAATATAAAAGATTACGAAATAAATATTAAGTTTTTAAATTTAAGTCGAGGAAGTAAGTAAGTAGAATAGTAAAATAAAAAACAGAAAATTAATTTAAAGTATAGCTGTAGTTACAAAACTACTATATATAAAGAATAACATGCAAAAATTTAATTTTATTTTTGTTTCAGAATTGGCACTCACCAAGGTTAGGCACGAAAAGCTGTAAAGGAGGCAGCAACAGCCAGTTTACAAAAAAAAAGCACTATCAGGTCAATATGTATATACAGTGAAATACGTTTAACATGAAAACGCTTTACATGAAAAATCGGTTAACACGAAATGATATAGCGGTCCGGACAATATACTATGTAATTTAATACATATCTTTTCTTTTAACATGAAACAAAAATCGTTTAACGCAAAACAAAATTGGCTATCGATCTTCAATGGCGTGTTTGCTACAGTTCACTGCAGAATTTATTGATGGAATTTTTAAACTTCCGGGAATCGGTTCCTCTACCTTTACGACCCCATTTTCCCCACATTGGCCATCATCCATCAGGACTCTTTCCCTCTCCCTAATGAATAGAATCCTTATATGTACCAAAGAATCGCCGATTCTGTGAACCCAACTCTGAGCAAGAATGACTAGAGAGCAAATCCCGTTGTTACTTGTATGGAATGTTGAAGTGATGATTCAATAATTGAAGAAAATGATTAAAAGTGAGCTCAGTTACTGTGGACAATATGGGGCTGAAAAAGAAATTTCAAAAAGAGATATCTGATTTTTGTCCGCAAAAAACAATAATTTTTTTACTTGCTTTTTATCCTAATGAATGCAACTTAGTAGTAGTTTAACAGGAAATCGAAATAAAATTTGACGATATCGAAAATATAGCTGAGTTTTGTTCTTTTTCTACGAATCTTTTAACACGAAAAAATTTTTCGGTTCCTTCAGTTTTCTGCTCAACGTACTTCACTGTATTTATATATTTTACGGTTATTTTTAAGGTTTTTTAGTAACTCATTAAAGCCGGCTGCAAAACTGCATACATGTTAAGCGTCCTATCTTAAATGGGAGTGGTAACAGCAAGATTAAAGAGGAGGCCACATCAATCAAGGTCACGTGCCACGTAGTGCATGGGGTTGAACTATAGGAAGATGGCTAACTGTTTCTTACTTCACACCACTAAAATTGTAAAGTTTTTTCAACCTGATTAAAAGCTGAATACTTTCACATTAGATAAGGCGTAGAAAACTTCATGGTGTCAAGTGAATCTGGACCTTACCCCCTTTCTCACTGCGCCGTTATTTTCCAATAAATCTGGTAAACAAGATTCATGTTCCGAGAGTGACTAAAGTTTTTAACCCCTTAACGCTCGAGCTCGAATTAAATTACGGTTTAAAAATTCAAATTGCTTATTGGCACCACTTTTATGAAAAAGAAATATTCACCTTATTTAATAACAGGTAAAACGATACAGTAATAGAGCCAAATTCACTATTTTATAAATCTGGTGGGAATCAAACAATCTGAGTAAAAGACACAGCCCGTGAATATGATGGGAGCGAGAATTAAGGGGTTAAAAATATCCGCTGACTGTAGGTATTCTGTCATATATGACGTCACACTTAACCCCTTCGGGACGGGAACCTTTTACGAAATTTTTAATCTTTTATCACCGTTTTTTAAAAACAGAAATTTTTGTCTTCTTGAATCGAGAAAATACGCTAATTAAATAAGGGAAATTTTACAGTAAAATTTTACTGGTGAGGAAAAACAAGGATTCTGAGCGATCATGCGGCACGTATACGTGTCGCTCGTCCCCAAGGGGTTAAAGCCCGTGTATGTGGATTATCAAACCCCGTCCACAAAAGGTCGCAGCTGTGTTAATTTATGTCCGATTCCTACATTAAGTTTGTACCCTTAATAAATGAAACGGACAGAAGCGCAATCTAGAATTTAACCCTTTCCGGCGCGGTGTCCTTAAAAACATGACATCTAATTTTAATTCCAAAACTGACAAACGGCAAAGAGAATATTTAACTAAAATTTTCCTATTACAGGGCTCCCAAATGGTCCGCCAACTGAATACCAATATTATTTTAGAGAAAAATTCTTTTTAGATTTTATTTACAAACCGCCCCGTAATCACCTTTGAAAGTTAATTCTAGCGCAAACGTACCATAAAATTTTCTGTTAAAATTTATTGGTATTCAGTTGTCGGACCATTTGGGAGCCCCGCTATTATAATGTACATGAAAATAAGCAAGTTCGCATTTTCTAATAAAATCTTTTATAAATTACGTTGTCGGTCCATTATCTCATTTCATTTCATTTCATCAGTATATAAACAGAATTACTCCGAGCTGGTAAAGGTTGAAAGTGAGATGTGTATTATTAAATGAAGCAAAATTCTCTATTTTAAATTTCTGGTGGCAATAAAAAAATATCCACTAAATCGGGAACACTTAACGTAGCGTAAATGCTACCTTGGGCATTAAAATGTTAATGTAAAAATATCCCGTTTAAAAAACGAACGGAAAAGCATATTTCATGCTAATAAGTGCAATTAGTACACTAAAAGAGATAGTATAAAATAACTAGCTGTCCCACCCGTCATTGCCCGGGAAGACTGTCATTGGAAAATACAGGGTAAGTCAAAATGAATATAGCGATTACAAACGGCTATAACTATTTAATGGAAAAGAATTCATCGATAAGATTAACACATAATGTAGACGGAACTTCAAAATTTTGTATACATACGTCATAGATATTCTATGTGACATCCCTTGGTCACACGGACAACATTTAGGCGATAGTCCATTTCACGCCATACATTCTGAAGGATTTATTCAGTCACCGGCACAAGCGCATTACAAATGAGTACTTTGAGTTCTTCAAATGTTTTGGGCATGGGAGGCACGGAATCGCAGGGTGTAAAGTGCGGAGATCTCGGTGGCCAAGAGCACAAAACATCGTCGGCATCTCCACTTCGACCGATCCAACGCTTTGGAAGATGTTGGTTTAAAAGTGCGCGAATATACGTACTCCAGTGTGGGGATGCTCAATCTTGCTGCACTGTAATAACAGAATGACATTTGTTAAATCCGAACACGCAGAATGCTTTCTGCACGGGACTCGCATTTTTACTAATGAGACGCCTACAATGAACAGGTTTCTTGTCGTTGCGAAGTTTCAACTCGCGCATGCGTAGGTTTCCGCTTCACTGCACTTGTGCCTTACGTAAAGAAATTTTGAAGTTCCGTCTACATTCTGTGTTAATCTTATAGATAAATTCTTTTCCATTAAATAGTTATAGCCGTTTTTAATCACTATATTCATTTTGACTTACCCTGTATAATAGGGAAGTGGACTTTATAAAAAAAGACTGAATAATACTTATTTATACTAAAATCTTGTAAAAATAAATAAATATGAGCTAAAATTTCAAAAGTATAACAGATACGATAAAAAAGGGTACTACTTGGTTATCACGTCAACCAACAAACTATCGCCAAACTATAAGATTAAATACCCATAATGGTTGATAGTAAATATCACAATCTCTTGACATTAAACACGATACACGTGTTTGTTACATCTTCAAGTGATTTTTAATTCGACTTTTTATTTGTATTTTTGGTACTACATGGTTATCCCGTCGACCAAAAATCTATCGCCAAATTATAAGATTAAATGCCAATAACGGATGATCGTAATTGTCACACTCACTTCACTTTAACCCTTTGAGGGGCAAGCAATAATGTCTCTAATATTGAATTCTCCCCGGAATAATCGAAAAAAAAAATATATTAAAATAAGGAAAAGCATTTTCTTTATTATTATACCTCGAAAGTTAAAAATATAAAATTTAGTTAAATGTTTCTGGTGCGAATCTTGTTTATTTTAGGTGAGATATAATATAGTATCACACAGCCCCACAGAGGAGTATTTTATGAAAAATGTGTACAAAATTATTTGTGAGCTATATCAAGTTGAAAGGTTGTAAAAAGCTATTTAGAGTCATTAGATATATATTTTTTTAAATATATATATAACTTTTTTTTTACGAATTTACAATAAAATCTCTGCTTTTTAAAAAGTAAACTACTATTTAAAAAAGTTTAGAATAAACGTTTATGATATTTAGTGAAATATTCCTTTTTTTCCATATTTATAACAAGTTCTTTCTGTAGCTTACCATTCTAATCATATTCATCTTCTTCTGTTTCGTCTTCATCCTCATTTTCCTTTTTTTTTTGGATGTTGTCCGTATGGTGTTTCTGGTTGCTTCGCTAGAAAAAGGCTTTCTTTTTTTCTTAGGCTTTGGTCTTGAACTACTTATAAAATAATCAGAATTTAGTAAACGTCTGTTAAAATCATTTTTATTACACTGCTCTCTACAAAATTTTCGGGAAAACTTTTACCTATATTTGCGGAAATGTTTGTTTCTAGCTTCAGCAGCCTCCTCCGAAAGTTGACCGATAGGCAATATTGCATGTTTTAATACTGTGGCCCCATGTACTAAAACAGTATGTACTGTTGGTGACATTGGGTGCCACCAATATAATTCGACATAAAGCTTTTCAGTTTCTTCGGTGTAATTTTTAAATTTATTAACATCAATTCTATGTCCACTGGGCAGTTCCTCTAAACGTAAAGGAACAATAGAACGCTTAAATATATTTCCATCAGCATCGCTATCAGAAATATTTTGAAATATCTGTTTAAATTGCGAATGTTGGGAGCCATCGCAACCCCATTTAGATATTTGCTCTAAATAGTGGTTTTCTTCTTCTGTATTATTTTGAATTATTCCTCTTAATATTTCCACAGTCTTAAAGAGGTGTGATCAAGAAGATCCTGTAGGTTAAATTTAGCGCGTGTTTTTGTCACATTAATCGACTCCTCAGTTATTATAGCAATTTTTCTTCGCTTAAATGTGTTATTGTTTTAGGGGAAAAGCATTACGAAATTCAGAAACTAGACAAAATTTGCAACAAATAGGATATATGACATTATGACGTAGGATGAACGGGGAGGGGAAGGGCTGCCTCTGAACATGCACTGCGGAGCTACGTGCACTAAGTTATGAAGTCCAGGCAACAAGGGATTTTAACTGGAAAAATTAATACTAGTTCTGGATTTCGACTCACTTTATGTTTTTTGGGTCGCTGAATCCGAATTTGTAACTTCCCACCAAAATTTCACCCGGCAACCCCCCTAAAAATTGATTTTTTGAAAAAAATTGGTTTTTGAGAAATGCGCGCGGGAATGTTCCGAGGCAGCCCCCTGTCTCCCGGTTTATCCCACGAAGCAAGCCTTTTTACAGAACTACCATTAATTTTGCTAGGTAAAATTCCCTATTGCCTGGACTATATGTGTTCCTTTTATCCCAGTTTAAAGTATTTTTTTAGGAAAAAGTATGGAATGCGTATTTTGATTAGTCGAAAGAAGTTACAAAAGCCATATTTAGAAAAATACTACATTTATTATACAGGGTATCCGTGCTATAAGTATCCAGAAGTTATGGCTTATTATTACGAACTACCATTATAATATAATGGACTTCACCTTCGTGGATAGGAAATCCCTTCGGGATTTTAACACTAGAAAGCCCGGAAGGAGTCAATCCGACTCCGACCATATGATTAAATGTTAACTGGAACCAGAATTTCTTTCATAAAATAAGTTAAATTGAAAACACGCCGATTTACGTTAAATAAATCAATCAAATAATTTTAAATAAAAATTCTGGTGTCAAATATTTTTATGAAATTTGAGTAAAATTTCCGGGTGGGCTAGTGTTAAAACATTGAACAAGTTAACCCCTTAATTTTCGCTCCCGTGATATTCACGAGCTATGTCTTTTATTCAAATTATTTGATTCCCACCAGTTTTATAAAATAGTGCAATTAGCTTTATTATGGTATCATTTTACCTGTCATTAAATAAGGTGAATATTTCTTTTTCGAAAAAGTGGTGCCGATGAGCAGTTTGAATTTTTAAACCGTAATTTATGCGACCGTTAAGGGGTTAAAAGACTGAAACTGTGGATGAGTGAAAAAAGCGTATCATAGAAGCAATTTGTCTAATAACTCCTGATATGCTACGAAACATTTGGAGAGACCTGGATTACCGTTTAGAAGTTTGTCGTGCTACCAAAGGTGCACACATCGAAGCCTACTGATATTAAAACTTAATGAGATGCTATTTTTATTTAAATGTATATATTTTTAAATTCTTATGTGTATTTCCGTAAAAATAAGCCATAACTTTTTGATACTTTTTCGGACACCCTGTATTTATATATTACGTGCAGACGATATGATAGCCTGGATTATTCTGAATGATTAAAAGTTTTTGAAAGCATGTGATCATTTGCGATACATATCAAAGAATGAATTTATGAAAAAATTTCAATTAAGTGAGCATAAGTATTAATCCATAGACTATGGATCTGGACTATTTTTATGTTCTATTTGTACCAGTTTCTGAAAAATAAATATTGACATTTACTTGTATGGGGATATTTGCTAAAGAAAATTACCACAAAGAAAGATTTCTGTAAGTTGTGGCATTTTTGAATATAAAGATAATCGAGAATATAAAGAAAGTCCAGGGGATCTATTCTGGTGTGGTAGGGATGCAGAAACCGGTCGGGAAGAGCCGCCTTGGCGATTATTTGCTATTCTGGTGTGGTAGAGTCGAAATTTCGCCGGTCGGTGTGGGTTGCTTTTTTTCCGACTGCTTCTAGGTGGTCGAGATCGCAATGGGTAGGGTTCAGAAAGAATTTTTGCTCTGTTTGGAGGGTTTGAGCGCTTGTTTAATATTAAAAAATAGAAAGAGTGCATAGTTTTTCAATTACCAGGGGTCGTTCGATTTCGATTCGTCGTCACGATTTCTTCAAAAATATAAAAAATATCCAATGTTTTTTATATTTATCAGATATTTTCAAAATAGTCAACTTATTGATAATTATAAATATTTTCAGACTTAATATAAATAAGAAATTAAAATATATTGCAGTTAGCATGAAAACTGAATAAAATATTATTCCAAATGTGTGTTTTTTTTCTTTTTGCTTCTCTTAACTAACAAAATAGTAGATCAACTAATTAAAAACAGACCCAATTTGCTTAAAAAAAAAAAAAAAGCTGTAAGATTTAGTATTAAGAAAATTTTGTTGTATAAAACACAATTTGAAATACAAAATAATTTGTTTTAATTAAAAAAAAATGAACATAGTTGTAATTTTGTTGCTTTTTCAATCTCATAATGTGTTGTGCATTTTAAATTGAGGTAAACCAAAATTAGAAAAGATAATTTTAAATGAAGATGTAAATAACTTATCTAAATTAGATAGTTTATCTTTCAATGGGTGTCGTAAGAAATATTGTCTGACGTAATCATTGTCATCTAAAAATTCAACTTCAAACGTAAAATTTCTTTTTAGAGAGGGGGTGTGGGGGAGGGGGAGTCACTATCAGAGCAAAAGTTCTATATCTACACCGTTAATAGCAGTCGAAAAATTCATTTACACTTGTTTTCACTGAAAATATCAAATTTTGAAATAAAATATAAAATATCGAAAGTATCAAACGTCTTGACATTTTGAAAGAAATATCGGATATATATCATGGTATATCTCAAGGATAAGCTATTCGATTTCTAAATATACCCATATAAATACATATACTCACTTATACATATATATATATATATATATATATATATATATCACCCAGCCCTGTTAATTACAAAATACTATTTTCTTACTTAAAGCTCTTTGACAGATTCTTTGAAAGTTCTTTGACTCGGAAACCTGTGTATTCTTTTTTTCTTGCAAAAAATGTCAACTAATTTACATATAAATTTAATTCAGACCGAAAAAAATACTTTCATTTTACATGGAAAGGTTTAAAGTTTAAACATGAAAAAATTTCTGAAATAAAAGCTTTTATTTCGGCCTTTTAAACAAACCAAAAGTTTCGGCAAAAAGACAAGACAGTTCACATTTTTTTCTGTATAATATTAAAGCTGTTCTCAAATTAAAACTCCCTATTTTCTGGCACATTCCTGAAATAATTTTTATTCGAAAACGCCGAAAATTGCTCGATGTTGTTATTCAGAAACTGCGAACTCGAATAGCATATACCATTTTTCGATAAAGGCAAATGATTCTTCAGAAAATGCGTTCAAATTAGGCATTTTGAACCAAAATTACGAAAGTGACTCCCGATAAAGTTCGTCAAAAGACAAGAATTGCTTATAACTCAAGATAATACATTTATATACTTCAAAAATAAAAATAAATAAAGGCGCTTTTCAATTCCTAATCACTTCAATTGTCATATCTGCTAATTTCATGCCTTTATGCTTTAAAATGAGTCTGTGAATGTACAGGGCCTGTTGAAACAAAAGAGGAGAGGACGAAGGCCTGGTATTCATTCAATGCCCCTTCCTATTGTCACAAAAAAATAAACGTGTTCTATGTCTTAAAATACAGTTATGGATATATAAATGCATATTTAGATAAATATATTACTTGTATTTAATCTTTCCCGACTCCAATAGCACAAAATATGCAGTATAATTTGTACAAGGTCGAATTAGATTTTAAATATTATCTCTATAAAATTTGTTCACCAAGTTCGGCACCCTCTAAAATCAAAGAGGTTCACTGCCACGGCCCAGTTGGAAGGGGTTTTTTAATCAGCCCCTGTGTTTGTGTTCGAAAATTTAGCGTTGTTGAGCGGAGAAAACAATATATTTTAGATCCGTTTCACAATAATAATAATAATAATAATTTAAAAAACATTTTATTATTTGTTTTTACATTTAATGATTTAATTGATTCTAATTATATTTTTCACAAATAACCAAGATATTCAGTGAATTGATAAAGATGCAACAATAATTTTTCATTAGCATATTTAGTTTTTTTTTTTTTTTTTTTTTTTTTTTTTTTTTTTTTTTTAAATAAGTAATAACACTTATTGATGATCTCTGTAAGTATTTAAAATGTTAATAAATAAAATTAAGGGAAAATAAAATTTGAGAGACTTTCCTTAGAATATTTTTACTGTCACAAAAATAATTAAATCGTGGTGAATTTATAAATTAATTTAAAAAGGAAGGTGGGAGACATTTAAGTACAAAGCTAAATTAATATACTTATTATATATGCATATGTTCTTTAAGTTTATTGTAGATTTGAGATTAAGAACAATTATAAGCAAACATAGATTTTTTTTTAAATAAAGGTAAAACTAAAGTATATTTAAATATTCGGCCTAATTTATATATATTTTTTTTTTCAGTACTGGTGTGATAAATATAATTAATTTAAAATAAAAGTGGTCTAAAGATACAAATAAATAAAAAGTTATTTAATGTTTATTTATTCATTTTTTAATCCATTATATATTCGGCTTCAAATATATATGTAGAGCTTGGTAGAACCTACAACCCCCCTCCCCCCCCCCGCTTTATTTTTGAAAAATATTATGAAGTCTGAAAAAAAATCTGTCTATTTCACCATAACATTTACTAATCATTTTCTGATATTAAAATAGAACAAAGTTTCTTTCAAAAAATTGATTCAATAATAATAACAAATAGTATTTTATGCATAATTAAAAATACAAATGGACATTTTTTCTTAGGCCAGGAAATTTTAAACAGGTTACAGGCACGCACACGCTGATGTAAAACAATGGCATTCATTCCTTTAACTCTTTTTTTTTATAGAGATAACCCAAACATTCTTTTCCTTTCACGTAAATAACAATAACACTGGACAAAGCAAGACAGCTGTTTCCTTCTCCCAAACAAATAAAAACACGTGAGCGCTTTCATATGATTGGCTACAACTGTGTCCGATCGCACGCAGGGGATATTCTGCGTTTCATCCTCCACTGTGGGATAACGACGGGAGACCAGAATAGCTCATCGCCCGGCGGTCGCTATGAGACGGCGATCCCGATCCCGATTCGCGGCATTTACGCGATTACACCAGAATAGACGCCCTGGCCCGTATTCAAAACTTATGCTGCAAGTCCATACGACGGTGGTGGACGTGGCTGCCACTTTCATGCAAAAGACAGCTATGTACAGTCGTGGAAAAAAAAGTAAACACCCTCTACTAACTCTTCAACAAATTATCGTATACGGACGTTACTGGTACCGAACGATTTAAAATAAAGTCTACTTTTAAATGACGTATATAAAATTTGCTTAGGGGTCATCTACATATTAAAACGAACCCAAACTTCATTTTTTTTCAATAGCAATACCCAATTTTAACGGTATATTTCAAATCTTCTTTCAAACTGTGATTAGATACCAAATTTCAAGTCATTTGAATGATAAATTTTTGAATTATAAACATTCAAAATTTAGTGCTTCTAATGTTAAATTACATTTTCATATTTTTATTTATATCTCCTGAAATTATGCTTCTAATGTGCTATTTTTTGTGTAGCAATAAAACTAATGTGCCCAAACATAAATACGCTGAATTTGCAATTTTTATAATTTTATGATATGAATTATGAATTATGAAATTAATATTCGAAAAAATTAATAATTGCAACCTACAATTTTTTGATGGATTTAGATTTATTAAGTCCTGCTCTATGAAAATCGAAAATTCACATTTTTCTTCCAAATAGTTTTCAAATTATGCTTAAAAAACGGCAAAATGATGGTTTAAGGGGTCTATGATTGAAGTGAGTAGGTATTTTGATCCCTTGATTTTTGGTACCTTGATCAAGAAGGGGGCTCTCTCGGTTTGCAATCGAGGACACAACTTGAATTTGGATACAGCCCTTAAAATACGCTCGTTTTAAAAGAATTAATTTCTCGGAAACTTATGGTACGAATTGCATAAAAATTTGTTTTTAGTTCATTTGTGCTGTCAGAATTGGGTATTGCCATTGAAAAAAATGAAGTTATGGTTCGTTTTAATATGTAGATGGTCCCCTAAGCAAATTTTATATGCATCCTTTAAAAGTACACTTTACTTCCAATTTTTCGGTACCAGTAACTTTCTTCTAAGATAATTTGCTGAGGAGTTAGTAAGGGGTGTTTACAGGTTTTTTTTTTTTTTTTTCCACGACTCTACTAAAAACGTTTAAAGTCAAAACGTTTATTAAATATTTTGATATTTTCCCAACATTTACATGCCTGAATAAAATAGCGCTGTTTTTTGTAAAACATTATTTTCATATTTAAACACCTGCAACATATAAAAACTATTTTCTTTTAAATATGGAAATGAAGGTCCATGTACTCAATAAGGCTGTGTAGTGATAAATAAATGTTTATTAAATATAAAAATATTTATCTAACACCTTGAGGGGCGAGCAATTACGTTTATGAAATGCTGAATTCCCACCGGAATCTTTGAAAAATTCTGTTTCAAAATAAGTAAATGCAATTTTACGGCTTTTTTCCATCAAAGTTAGAAAAGTAAAATTTAATAAAAATTTTCTGGTGTAAAACTTCATTAATTGTAGGTGGTATAAAATATATACCGGTGCCCCTCAAGGGGTTAATGTATTTTCTTTCAATGATTCGAGTAAAAAGGTAATTTATATTGAGGAATGTCGGCCACTCCCCCCTCCCCTCAACCCCTATAAATAGAGAAGCATTAAGTGACATTTGAAATTAATCCTCCTTTTTTTTTCCTTTTTTACTGCTTACATTCCATCTTCAGCTTTTCACAAATTTTTAAGCACATTTTATAGCATTAACATGAGTAAACTAAAAATGTCTTAAAATTCATGTTTTATTAACTTCTAAAAGTACTCTATTATTTACGCTGCAAGAATATACCGTCTGCAGTTTGTGCTTTAAAATATTTTTCTAAGTAATCTTTTAAAAGAATTCGGACTCTCTCAGACAAGATTAACACATCTTTATCTTAATGTTTATAATTAAATAATTTATGTTCTTTTTTATGGTTTTAACCACATTTAAAAATTTGCAAATCTTTTTAAAACCACAGACATTTTATTACGCTGTTAAAAACTCTCTTATTTATTTTTTCTGGAAAATGAAAAATTTAACTTCACACATTTCTGAAAGACTCATTAAGATTTATTTTACTTTATCTTATTTCTTTTCTGAGAGAGAGCTTTAATTTAAAAAATCGAAATCAATGTTAAAATTGAAAAAAAATCACTTATGTTCTTCAATATATAAGTCTGCATTGAAAATTGCAGTTTTTCGTAATTTGTTGGTTTTAACCAGGGCTGCAGAGTCGGGCACATTTTTGAGCGAAAGAGTCGGAGTCGGATCTGTTAAAATCCCCGGAGTCGGAGTTGGAGTCGTCCATTTTACAACCAGGTCTGCATTGTCGGAGTCGACCCATTTTTGAGCGAAAGAGTCGGAGTCGGATCTGTTAAAAATCCCGGAGTCGGAGCCGTCCATTTTTCCCACCGACTCCGCAGGTTTACAAACAATTTAATACGCAATCTCTTTTAATTACTTTTTTTTTACCATTTTCTAAACAATAATTTCCGAATTATTTAATCAACTATTTCAGCAATTAAATAAAAAGAAGGATATTATTAAAAAATAATGGTAACAAAAAAGCGTAGTTGGCAATTTTGTAAACACGAGCATACTCAGGATCAGTCAACTATGTGTTAAGGTAGTAACAGAATGAAGACTGTTGTTAAAATGACTGGAATAACAGATTGTAAATATTTATGTATTCATGCGTTTCTAACATATTATTCTGGAGACAGAATGATCCCAAATATATTTATTCAATGCGTTATACCAGTAGTTTCAGACTGTAGTTGTATCCATTCCATGCTAATGATGCGAACAGCAATTATTTTCTTAACCCCTTAATTCTCGCTCCCGTGATATTCTCGGGTTGTGTCTTTTACTCAAATTGTTTGATTCCCACCAGTTTTATAAAATAGTGAAATTGGCTATATTTTAGTATCGTTTTTCCTGCCATTAAGTAAGGTGAATATTTCTTTTTCATAAAAGTGGTGCCAATAAGCAATTTGAATTTTTCAACCGTAATTTAATTCGAGCGTTAAGGGGTTAAGTATTTTTTTCTCTTATGAAAAAATAATTAAAAAATATATATATTATTCGTGAAATTTAGAACATTTATTTTAAGTAATTATTATTATTATTATTATTATTATTATTATTATTATTATTTTGGTTACCAGTCACATTTTTGTTGCAGAAGAAAGGAATCTAAATTAATAAATGAAGTTTTCTGTCAGTGTTTGTATCCATGAGTGATTGGCAAAAAATAAAGCTACACATGTACAGTACACATACATGCTACACATCAGTACACTTAATTCCTTGTAGACAATGACAGGTCATCGTTTACCCGGTGTTTGTCGTAGCTCTCAGATATTCGATTTTTTATTTTAAATTGTTTATTTATAGATTTTATTCGAAAAAATGCTTGTAAAATATTCGGATGTATACAACTTACTTTGATTAAAATAGAAAATTCACTGGGATGATGTTTTGGGAAGATATAAGTTAAAATCTGTCAAGTGCATTTAAAATCAACATACTCAAATTTTCATATCTCGTAATTCTTTGAAAATTTTAGTGCAGAATATATAGGCTACCAGTTGGAAAGCACCAGAACTTGACGGCAAACAACTTGATGGTACCATATACAAAAAAAGTACATGACCACTTTCTAATGGTTAAAAATTTTTAGTTCTTAATTCTTAGCAAAATTTCAAATGAGTAGGAATTGTTTTAAATGGAATGAAACGGTGATCTAATTTTTTTAAAATTAATAACGGGATGTCTGTTATTGAATAAAGCAAATGTAAATCTTTTGTAACATTACTCACTGTTATTTGCACAATGGGCTTTAACCCCTTAACAGTGACATTTGTTTTCTTCCAAAAAAATTAAAAATGAGGCTGAACACTACTTTTTCCATACTAAAATATTTACCTTAAAATATCTGACAATCAATAAAGATAAATTTACAGTTACAAATTAGTGGTATCAAAATGCTTTTAATAACGAAGCAAGCAAAGTGTTCTTGTCCGAATCCAATTCGAGCCACACTGTTAACCCTCTGTCTACCAGAAGGGTCCAATGGACCCGACATGTATATTCAAAATATCTATTCAAACCAGAAAATTTCTTCAGAACAAACTAAATGTATAAATCAGACAATAATAAGTTAAATAAACAAATTAAATAGTTTTAAGTAAAAATTCTGGTGTAGAATGTTTTTATAAAACTTGATTAAAATTTCCGGTAGTTCTAGGGTTAAGGGGTTAAAGTATGATTTTTAAACATTTAGAAAATGGTTATTGTTCTCGTCAGGATGGGAAATCAAAAGCATATCTGAAGGTTTTCATTGGTTTAATCTGCATTTTATTCGTTTTCTGATTGGTCTATACAGTAATCTGTATTTCCCTTTAATTTCAACAACGATGGATACCTTCTGTTGCCACTATGACAAAAAAGTAATAAAAACTATTAAAAAATTAATAACTCGGAAACAAATTGAGATACAGCTTTCAAACAAATTGCATTTAAAAGTACATTTTTTCTCTATCCGACGGTGTAAAAAGTAATATTGTCGGATGTTTAGAAGTTTAAGAATGAAATTTCATTTAAAATTGGCCGTCAGATTTCTTGGAAATCTGACGATTGAAAAGCCTTTACCGAACAGCCAATGAAATGCTTGGATATTTGCGTAATTTTCAGGTGGATAATACTTAAGTTTCAAGAAATCTGACGGATCGCAGGCGATATTTTTGGCTTGCAATTTTTACGTGTAATAACACTATTAATGTTTAATTCATGACCTACGTAATGTATGATCAACTCCGTGCGATTTTTTATGTCTTAAATTTTAGTCTTCGAAAAAATCGTCTTCCAAATGGTCGTTGTAATATGATAAATTACTTTTTTTTTATTGCTACAGATTTTTTTTATTGACCCAACAGGTATAAATTGTTCTCAAATTTTTAACAGACGGTGATACAGGGTTAAATTTTGTGTTTTGTCATGTTGATATTCCATCCGAATTTTCAAAGTAAAATGACCTCAAAAGGAGGAAAAGTGATTTGTTTATTTTTGTTTCCACCAAAGATAAAAAAACTAAAATTTAATTAAAAAAAATTCTCGTTTGTTTATTTTTTTTCCACCAAAGATACAAAAGTAAAATTTAATAAACAAATTTCTGGTGTGAATCTTCATTAAAATTATGTGGTATATAATTTATCCCACCAACCCTCACGGGGTAAAAATCAAGTTATTTATAAAGTAGGCTATAAAGTATGATTTATTTATTGCTGCTATCGCCCATCACATATAAATTGTTTACAGATTTTAAACAGACGGCGATACTGGGTTAAATTTTCATGCCAAACTTTTTTTTATCATTTAAGTAGTTTTGTATCATTATTGCCAAACTGAGCTTCGTAAATTTTATAAAGTTGAGAAAACTGGAAAAACGTCCAAAAATAGATTTTTTACAAAGACAAGTTGGACAAAACGTGACTTTACAGTTTTGTATTAGAAAACTGACAATATTTATGAGACGTACATAAATTTCTGTTTAATGCGATGTTCTAAAAAGTAACTTTTAATCATTATATTTACGTTTTTTATGTTTTTTTTTTATATTTAAAATAATTTATTCTTTTATCCGCCTAAATATTTTTCAAATCGAAGTTGTTGGATCACAAAGGATAAATATCGAGAAATAATGTAGATATTTTTTAATGTACGAAAGGGCAGCACAGAAGATTTTGTTTATCTTTTCAATAACAATATAGATTTTGAAATCCATTTAAAAATTTAAGTCTTTAACTTAAGCATTCTCGAATATATATATACGTTACATTTCGTGGACAATTATCAGAAAATGATAATCAAGGCTTTATTCTTAATTTCTCTTTTAGGATATTTTGTTTTCCATTGCCCATTAACCCCTTAACGGTCGCATTAAATTACAGTTTAAAAATTCAAATTGCTTATTGGCACCGCTTTTTTGAAAAATAAATATTCCCCCTATTTAATGACAGTTAAAACGATACCATAATACTGTCAATTAAACTATTTTATAAAACTGGTGGGAATCAAACAATCTGAGTAAAAGACACAGCTCATGAATATCACGGGAGCGAGAACTAAGGGGTTAAAAAAGAGAAAAAAATCTTGTATTGTTCGCGGTTTTCTTAGAAAAAATCTTTTTTTATACGTTTTATTACTATGTTAGTTCACTTAACTTTTTTTCAAACGTGTCTTTATAGACGAGTCCACGCGTGTAGAGAAAATGAACGTAGATTTTTTTTATCCGTTGCCACTCAAAATTATCATTTTTTCAAAAAAAAAAAAAAAAAACAAGAATTTGTCAATTATAATATTATGGCATATTCAGATTATTCAATGCATATAAATTATTCGATGTATATAAATTATTCGATACATATCAAAATATTCGATACTTTATCTAATTTTTCGGTAAATTCAACAGTAGAACATATAGAAAATATGATGGAGAAAAAAAAAGTTTGACAGGGAAAAGATTTGATTTAGTCTCTCAATACTAAAGTCAAATTAAACTGTTTTAGTCATCTTAGAATTGTTTTTAAGTTTTCTTTTATTCATTGTATTCCTTTTAATCTTTTCTTTTTAGGTTCACTCTAACTATGTGCTTTAATAAAAAGGAAACATGAATTCCAGATTTAAAATACTACTACTTTCGAATTGTAATCTTTGAATTATTTAACGAAGAATTTTACGATTTAATATGGAAAATATTACTAATCGCATATAATGGTATTTATTTGGAACCTATGCCCTTCATACCAATCCCTAATCCTTAATTATTCTCACATTGGTTATTGCAAATTTAAATATACATGTTACAAAAATGTTTAAATATGCATGACACATTATTGAAAAATATATTACGCATGTCTGTGTTAAGCTTTTTTTTAATAAAGGTAATTGTATTATACTTAAAATTAATCATATGCAGTTTATTTTGCTAGATATTTAAACACATAAGAAGTACAAAATACATCGCACGGGAAGTTTTTCTACATGAATTAACTCGAGTATTTATGGCATAAGATGGGGAATTAAGACATGTGCTTTAGGTATGGGGGAGGAGGGTTCCTCATTTAAATTTTGATAACGTAAGTGATATCCATAAAATGTAGTATTCATTATAAAATAAATAATTTCATAAATACAAATATTATACATGTACAAATGATAACTAACATACATATTTAAAGATTTAAGAAATATAGTAAGCACAAAACATTTTGTTAAACATCTTAGTCTAATACAATTTCTATTCATTACTGACAAATTTTAAACATTAGGTTAAAGTAGTTTTTTATATCGCCAATACAATTCTAATTTACTTTAGATTCATATGTATGTGTAATTTCAGTTATTTTACATACAATAACTGCATAGATATATTTTTGAAATAAACCTATTGTAAAATGGGTTCAATTCGGAAGTATGCAATAAGAGCGAAAGCATTTGTAAAAAATTGTAGGGGTGGTAGGGGAGGTATGATACACTTATTTTAATTAATTTTTTACAACCCTTAGAAAGCTATTTTTAAACAAATTTTTCGTGTTTCCTTATAAAGTGACCTTTTATTCATTTATTAAAAATATTATGAATTTAAAAAATAGTCATTAAAAAATGTATCCCAATTATTTTGAATGGTTACTACTGTATCAAATCTCCCCATTACTGGGGAGGATTGACACACTAGCGAGGGAGGTTTGTACATTTTTATGTAAATTGAAAAAAAAAATGCAGACAATTCAATTTATACGTCAAGCAATTTTTTATGATAAATCTTGAAATATTTAAGAAAAATTTGAAACGAAATGACATTGACATATTTTTGTTTCACAAATGTTTTTTACAAAAATATTTAAACTATTGCCATTATTTAAACATTCCTATTAACACAGTTTTTAGAAAATAAATAATGAAAAAAATACCCCTAGAGATCTAGCTGCAAGGAAAAATGAAGTGAACATTGCTGATCTGCAAACAATTTAACATAAATTTAGCACATTTAAAATTCCTTTAACCCTTTCAGGGGCAAAGCATTTTCAATGCTAAAGTGTTGAATAAATGAATGGCACCGGAATTTATCAACAAATTTAATTAGAAATAAGAAAAGGGATATGTTTCACTTTCATACTAAATGGAAAATATTTTACCAAAATGCTGGTGCCAATGTGGCGTTTGGGAATTCAAATTAAGTGGTTTCATAAACAAAGCACCACTCCTGAAATGGTTAAAAGAAAAACTAAGAACTCTATCATTTTGATAAATAAAATTGGGTAGATTTAACGTTTTTTCAATTTGTCCTTCGTAAATTATAGAAACATTTTCCCTTTCAGGTTATTTAAACTTTTTCCCTTCTACATGACAAGAAAAGCGAACTATAACCATTAGGGTGGGTCGAAAAAAACCGAAATGTTTATAATCGAAACGTAATAGATCGGAAAAGTTGAAGGAACAGATGTGTTATTATCCCACCCTCCGCCATCTTGGACTTTTTTTGGCGAGAAAACCTCTTTTCCGCCAAGTAGTAAATGTCGCCAAGCACCCGTTTCTACGCATGTTTGGCTCCACGAAAATAAAATGTAAATAATAAACAAAATTCGCTAAACTGGCAAATCAGTAATCCTTGTATGAGCGCTTCGCGCACATTTAACGGAAAAAAAACATCGCCGAATTCAGCATTTCTCGCTAATATAGCATTCTCAAAATTCAGCAGTTCTCGTCTTGTAGCACTCTCAAAATGTAAAAAACTCTTAAAACAGCAAAATATACCTAAAAAACGAGACTCGCTAAAGTGGCAATCAGCAATAATTGTATGAGCGCTTCGCGCTCATTTTCCGAAAAAAAACATCGCCGAATTCAGCATTTTTCGCGATATAGAATTCTCAAAATTCATTAGTTCTCGTTTTGTAGCAATCTCAAAATGTAAAAAACTCTTTAAGCAACAAAATATACATAAAATTATCAACATACCTTAACAGACATCTGCTTTCTTGAAACCTACACCACAAAATATAACACCGCCGTCATTTTCCAAAATAGGCTTAATACGCATTGACACGCTATAAACAAATCCCCATTTCATGTCAAAATTTCCTCATATTTCTTAATTACTTCAGCAAGAGCGTTTAAACGGACTACAGAAACTATAGTCAATGAAATAGATCCAATAAATTTAACATAAAAATAAAAAGACAGCCATAGAACACGATATCAAAGAGTATCTGGTACAAGAGTCAACCAACGATCAGGAACGACACCCGGCAGTGAAATGAATGTTCACGCTCTCGCGTCGTAAAAAAGGGGGTTGCCATAATAAGTTACTACACGCCAAACGCCGGGGTTGCCAGAGCGATAAAAATCGCCAAATACTCAACATCGCGGAGGGTGGGATAATAACACATCTTAGCCAAGTTGAATTTTGTGGTAAAGATTAATTTCTTAAAATATTACACCAATCAATTAATATCTTTTACCGCCGCAAAACGGTTAAATTTCCAAAAAATCAAAAAAACATGGTTTTTTCTTTATTTTTTTTAGTTATTCAAACATAGCAGTACAACTTCTAATACAGCGCAATAGCTACATGAAGATATCAGAAATATCCCTGTAAAAGTTCATTAATATGAAAGCATATCTTTTACCGCCGCAAAAAGACCAATTTTTTCAAAAAAATGGCAAAATTTCAATTTCTCATTTTTTCTGTACTTTTATAATATCTCTAGAATTAAATTACTTTATTTCTACTAAAATGTTATAAATGTCTAGTAATTATGATAATAATAGATAAAATAAAAAATAAATAAATAAAGGTACTCACTTATTTTTCTTGACGATCGGTTCATGCTCTGCTGTTTTACTTCCTGTCAGCAATAGACAGAAGTTCCTTGATGCACCACAAATTACAAAAATGATATAAAATGAGGTATTTTATTAAGTGGAATAAAGATATTTTCATCAGAATCGGGTTAAATAAAATTTAAATGAAAGTATATTTATTTGAAATTAATTTTATAATCTGATTTGCTTTCAAATGAAGCCATTATTTCTCGAGAGGCCAAAGTTGATCATCTTCATTTATGATACCTACGTCCTGGAGAACTGCTGATGCTAATGCAGCAGTAGCCATGTCAGATACACCATATCTATCGTTTAACATTGAAGTTGCTGCAAGATTCATATTCATATTTTGAGATTTAGAAAAAGGTTTTTTTTTTTGTTTATAATCAGCACTTTCAACAGAAAATGAAATTTTATTTTCGATTAGTTCAGTCATCTCAGCCGCAGAAGAATCATTCTGAAACACGGCAAAATTTTTAGATAATTTTTCTGATGTTTTAGTCATCCTTTTTTGTGAACGGCTTTCCTTTCCATTCTCTTTAGTATATGTGAATTATATTCATCATCTAATTGACCAATATAACCGACTCTAGTCGTCCGTTGATCCAGCAAAAATGCACGTTCTCTTTTTGGAACCTTATTTTGTTTATACAATTGCATTTGTTCAAATCTTTGCATTCACATGCGGCTATATCAAACAAGGTTTTTCTTGCATCATCTACGAAATTATTAAGTTTCTTCTGAAAGTTGGGTTTAACCTTATCCCTTCTGTAAGACTTCATCATGTTCCTATATCTTTTATGATATATATTTAACATCGCTATGACTCGATTATGCGAAACTGTTGGTATAGACGATTTATTGTAGACACTTTCAATTTTTTTAGCTACACGTTCTGCAATAGCGGAGAATTTGGGTTCTTTATTGCCGACATCCGGTGCAAGATTACACTTCTCTTGAAAAGAATAGCGCATTAAATCTTCATGGGTTGGTAATCTGCATTGTGTTAATTCCTTCGGGGTTCGAAATAAAGGACATGTGAAAGTCGAACGATTTCGAAATTTACTAGCCTTCTTAGGTGTTTCCATTTACACTGCAAAACTTAATTTTAAAATCTATTACTTGTACCGAAATTTAATGATTCTCACTTTCAACTTTCCGACTTTCAACTACTGCACGTCAAACCTTGACATTGTCGAGTAGGAAAATAAACTATAAAAAAAAAAACAACAAAGTGAAATATGCCTTTTTAGAAAGAGAAATAAATTTACGTGCATGCAGTTTCAGGTATTTCTATCGTAGAGCAGATGTTTTTGGTAGCTTTACATCGGTCATGATAAACAATCTATGTGAAATTAAATTCAACAGAATATAACAATTTCAGTCTATTAGAAATATAAATATTATGGAGATTAAAATGAAGATAAAAATATAAAAATGTGAAGCTAAAAATATTAAAAGATTATTACAATTGGGAAAAAAGAAAAACTTAAATTTTGTAACATTTTTTAGAAATTTTGTTTTTTTTTTTGCGGCGATAAAATATATGATGCCACCATAATGAAATTTTAATATTAGATTACTTATACCTTGAATTAGCTTTTGCGTTTTATTAGAAATTGTATAGCTATATTTGGATAATTTAGAAAAAAAAACTGCAAAAATCACGTTTTTGCGATTTTTCGGAACTTTGGCCCACTTGCGGCGGTAAAAGATATTAACCGATCGGTTTAATATTTTACGAATTGATTCTTTATAACAAAAGGCAACTTTTCCGCACTATTACGTTTCGATTATAAATATTTCGGTTTTTTCGACCCACCCTAATAATCATCTATCATCGCACTGCTTTTCTGTGTAAGCTACATAATGTCCATGAATAGTCTCTTTCTTCTTCCTTACCAATTTCAGTTGCTCTTGCTGTAAAACAATAATGAATATTACAGTCCTATATTAGTTTGAAAACTTAAAAAAACTATTAAATTTCAAATACACAATTGTATCATTTCTCCCCAGTACTAATGTATCATTTCTCCCTATTATGCCTTTTTGGATTTTCAATCACTTTGTACAAATGCAGTTTCAAAATGTTAATCTACTTTCTAGTAAAACTAATACTAACAATGTGCTTTATAAATAAAAAAAAATTACAAGACATTATCTTCACAATAATAAGAGTTATGAAAGAAAATCAGTCAATGAATATATTTACATTGACATTCCATAAAACTTCAAAATTAAAAGAAAAGAAAAGTTGTCAGTTCTTCACTGATTAGTCCAGCTAATGATGGCTTAAGCAAATAAAAGAAGCCTTCACATGCGTTAGAATGGCTCTTAATGCCATTTGTTGAGAAAAATTGTCACTGTATCAACCCTTCCTATGTATCAAACTTCCCCTACCTCCCCTACTTATTTATTTTCGAAAACATTTTATATACAGTCGGTATCGGTTATATGGTCATCCATGCGGGCCTGAAAAATATGACCTTATAAGCGGGATGACCTTATATGCGGTGTAAGCAATGCGGTAATTTTTAAAACAAGATGTATAAACTAGAATTGCTTTAGATTTAAAATTTCGAATTGATGAGTATACTCGTAGTAGTAAAAATAATCTTTTTTTGCAGGTTTGTTTGCTTTTTATCGTAGTTGTTAAAACTACTTTTTCTTATTCACGAACAGTTTTAAAACGTATTTCTGTGCCTTTGGGTTTGGTAAAAAAAATATCTGAATGTATTTAGTGCTTTAAGAGCTCCTGCTCGCGTTCTTGGTTCAGCTTCGAATTCACTGTCATTATCATCGTTTCCATCAATGTTTATATTTAAAATTTCCGAAACTATTTCCATTATAAAAGCTTCACCATGTACTTTACCGATGTCAGGTGAGCTGCGGATATCTAGAAAAAAACACCAATAGGCCTGAAGAACATTTTAACACGGCTTCCCCTTCGTCCAATAAGCAGTCTTTTTCGGAATGTACATACCCGCAAAGGCGTGATTGTTGCCACTCGTGGGTAAAGGCCATTAGTAGCGATCTGATTGTCAACAACTGCATATCTCACTTTGTCATGTACTGTGCAAACGACATTCCGTAGTTCTTGTGCAACTTCAAATAGGGACACATAATCACCATCATCATCATTGTCGCTGTCTTCGAAAGATAATTCTTGACATTCTGGAAGCGAAGGATGTCAAAAACAATTTTCAATAGTCTTCTTTGATACCATATCCCAACTCCTGTTTGCGAAACATATGGCACCTAACACAGCCACGCGAAACTTCTTTTTTTTTTATCAATGATAGCAATGACGTCTTTTAGAAGCAGCTTTCGGTAATTTATAATAATCCCTTGAACTAATTGTTGTGCCATACTGGTTCAGTTTGGAGGAAAAAAAAACAAGTTCAATCGAATTTAAATTGGGAATCAGTTGTCTGCGATTATAGCCACTTGTCTGTGCAAATTTTATCGAAACGCCGAATTTATTTTTCCCAAATGCTTATTGCCATCCAAGCGTTCGCATCGTACGGTAATTGCAAAGATTTCCATTTTTTCAAACAACGAGGCTTGAGAAATTTACCAATAACTAATGGAGTCAATTTCTCTGAGCCATCCATCCGTATTCGCTGCTAATACAACGGCCAATCTTTTTTTGCTTACCTTCCCAGAACTTCATTTTTTGTTCTTAAAAGTAACAGAATCAGAACACATGCAGAATGTAATCTGGCAAAGCATGAAAAAAAAAACAGCCCATGTTTATCGAAATTAAAGACATCGCAAGGTCTGTACTTATCGGTTCTTTGACAGTAAAATTCGGTTTTTCTAGTTATGAAGCAATTTTCAGCGATTTTCCATTTACGATAATCCATGTATTGGAACATTCTGCAATCTGGCACATTTTATCGAAGTGAAAAGATCTTTCTTAACATTCTCAAATGTTGAAACATGCTCTTGCTTTCTCTTTTGGTTGATCACAATTTCTGTTTAACAAGATTTGAAACTTAAGACGTTAATCAGTGTCGCTCTCGCTATTCCACCAGTCTTCGCGAAAGCTGCTTTCGATACATTCGATTTTTCAAAGTTTTCTACCAATTTTTTTCTCTGCAATTGTCAAACTTTTCTTTTGCTGACATCTTATGTTCACAAATGATAATTAACAAATGAACGAGGACTTCACACGCAGCGACAAGTAATGAAAAATACAAAAAACTAAAAATACGTGATTTGACATTTCTCTACTAGGAGGACAATTTTCATTCGGTCAAAGGGGGGGGGGGGGCATATTTTCCAAGAATCGGTATCTAATGCGACAGTTGAGGAAGAAATCTCCAGACGTTTGGAAACTCTTACCGACGTGAAAGAATTTCTCTTATAGGCTGCAGAGGGGATCCCCTCCCCCGAGTATCGACGCCTATCTAGTCACGTGGTATGCAATATTATGGCGATCTCGAAGGCTGCGTACGCACCATCTAGTTTCTTGCAGTCACCCTTCCGCACGTTTGTTCACGGTAGTCGGAGCATTTGATGGCTAATGGGTTTTGCAGGACAAGGATAGGGAGTTGCATGACGAAACTGGATGCCAACCCACGTTGACAGTTTTATGACTGTTGTTTGGGGAGGAAATCGCGTAGAAAAGTATACTCCTCCTTACTTCAAAGATAAAATTTATGGTTTTTTCTAGACGATCTTTTACAGGATAGTCCAAACGTAGCTTAAGGCTCCGTTTAAAAAAGAAAAGGTCTCCCTCTCATTCTAAAGCTATAAAAATGTCAACTGGCCTGTATTTACCATACGGAAGTTCGTACTTGTGGATTTTAGAAAAAGCACGAGAAATTCAACGATGGATAAAGGGGAAGATTGACTAGAAGAAAAAAAATTCCTCTTTCAGGATGTCCATCTACTTCTTTCTAAAGCTACTAAAAATGAAAAGCACCGCGCGACCAATAAAAAGAGGCCGACAGTTGAAGATACTTGAATATGAATGATACGTCTTTTCGGCACTTTACTACCTAAAAAAGGGAAGGAAAAACCATAAAACTATAAGATATTTTGTAATAAAAAGGGAGACAAAAGATGACCATATGACCATATATCCGATAGTAGCCATTGGAAAAGGACCATATAGGCGATGTATTTTAACACGTAATACCTATTCAGTCAGTCCGGACTTGAAAAGTGACCTTATAAGCGGGTGACCATATATCCGGTACTGACTGTATACTTATTTATTAATCAAAAGAGTTTATTTAATGTCTCATACCAGTATTACTTTGGGGATTATTGTATTTGAATTATTCACTTTGTAGGTTTATCTAACTCTTCATGTTTGTGTCGCAATCGTATCGAGAAACTGCTATTTTCAATAGCAGTTGTAAAAATTGTAGTAGTATAGACTTACTTTTATCGATTACAACACACTTTAACAGAATCGTTTTTCGAGTAGCGCTTTCTTTTCATTGAAAGAAAAATCTTTTTTTCATTTTTCATGCAATTTTTGTAAACAGTTAATCATGACTTACTTTTTGTCGGATATATTTTAAAAACATATTTTTTTTTTTTTTTTTTAGAAAATCTCATATTTAAAAAACGGATCAGTGGATCCTAGAATTACATCGCTGACGATTAACTCACCGATTAACTTGTAAACATATTTCGCATGGCATTCACTAAACATAACTTATCAGGATATCTTTTAAATTGCTTTTTCTCCTTAAAAAAAAAATAAAAAGAAGAATGCATATCTTTTCACTAATTTGGTCTATTTCACCTAGTTGAAACCACAGAATAAATAAAAAGTTTCAGAAATTGCAATAGATTTTTTTAAAACATAGATGTTATCCGGTATTTATGAGGTTAAAACTCTTCGACGAACTATATATATTATCTATGTTTGGTAAAGGGTTGTTTTTTGGAGAATATTTTTTTTAACGAAATAAAATTATTCTGTCATTCTAAAATTACCTCTGCCTTTATTCAGACATCTTGGGAGCAGTGTTGACAGTGGGCTACTTCTTTTTTATTCAGATTTCTTGACTGGCACCACTTTTTTAACTGGTCTTTTTCAGATCCGAAATCACTGATGCTAGTTTTAATAAATAAAGTTGAAAAATTTCGAAAAGAAACAAAATTAAAGAAAGTCATTAAAATATTATTTCAATGTTACATGTTTGTTTATTGTGTAATAATTTCATTTATATATAAACAGAATGAAAGAAGCTTATAAACTTAATCATGTTATACAATAGTAGATAATGTATTTTCTATACATAGTATTGGGTTGGCAACTAAGTTCCCGCAGTTTGTTTAAATACACTTTTTCTACCAGAATCTATATTCTGTTTTTTTGATGGAGTTAATTTATGTTAAATTTCAGATCAATAAAATGTAATGTCAACTATAGAATTCAGAGTGGGTTGGTAAGTGAGTTCCCGCCGTTTTTCTACGTACATTTTTGCTACAGGATGCTATATTATGTTATTTTGATTGGGTTAAATTTAATCTCATTAAAATGGAATGTCAACTATAGAACGACAACTGGATTGGCAACTACGTTCCCGCCTTTTTAAAAATACATTTTTCTTGTCGTAATCTGTATTTTGTTTTTTGATCGAGTTAATTTATGCTAAATTTCAGATCATTAACGCCCGTAAGGCATGGTGACGTTACGGCGACGTCGTTGTGAAGTCACACTGTGACTTTGTGACCGTCGATGTGACGTCACGTGACGTCGATGTGAAGTCACAGTGACTAGAATGTGAGGTCGTTATGGCCGTTTTAGAGCTCGTTTGTGACGTCACATTGTGACCAATTTGTGAAGTCACGGTGAGACCAATTTGTGAAATATGTGTCATTTGTGACGAAATTGTCATTAACACTGTGATGATTCTGTGACGACAGTGACAATGTTGTGAAGTCACATTGTGACAATTTTGTGAAAATTGTGTAATTTGTGACGATTTTGTCATTAACTTTGTGACGAATATGTGACTACAAGGACAATGTTGTGACAGCGTTAAGATGCAATATATTTATTGAAAAATGAAATCGCTATTCGAGTTAAATCAATGCACCATGACAATGGAAGCAGGAGTGATTATGAGTAAAAGAAAATTCTGAAGTTCACAGAAAAATTTCAGAATGTTTTTTTCACGATACTTATTGAAATTTACGTTTTTTTTCGAAATCCTTTGGCGAAATTCACCTTATTTGTACGATTTATTGACAAAATTTTATGTTTTTTCACTATCATTTGACGAAATTCGCTTTTTTCATTATGCTTTGAAATTCACAAAATTCACGTTTTTCTTCAATCTCTTGACGAAATTGCGATTCTTAGATGAAATTCACGTTTTTTTCTACGACCATTTCAAGAAATTTAGATGTTTTTGCGATCGTTTGACAAAATTCACCTTTTTTGCGCGATTTATTTACAAAATTTCGCCTTTTATGTGGTCCATTGATGAAATTCGCATTTTTTCTACAATCTTTTGACAAAATTTGATAGATGAAATTCGCTTTTTTTCCTCGATCTTTTGACGAAATTTGCATTTTTTCGTGATCCTTTGACGAAACTCACGTTTTTCTTTAATCTCTTGACGAAATTGTGATTCTTAGATGAAATTTACGTTTTTTTCCACCATCTTTTGAAGATATTTAGATTTTTTTCGCGATCATTTGACAAAATTTGCCTTATTTGCGCGATTTATTTACAAAATTTCGCCTTTCATGCGGTCCATTGATGAAATTCGCGATTTTTCTACAATCTTTTGACAAAATTTGCTATTCTTAGATGAAATTCGTTTTTTTTTAAGATCTTTTGACGAAATTTGCATTTTTTCGCGATCCTTTGACGAAACTCACGTTTTTCTTTAATCTCTTGACGAAATTGCGATTCTTAGATGAAATTTACGTTTTTTTCCACCACCTTTTGAAGATATTTAGATTTTTTTCGCGATCATTTGACAAAATTTGCCTTATTTGCGCGATTTATTTACAAAATTTCGCCTTTTATGCGGTCCATTGATGAAATTCGCGTTTTTTCTACAATCTTTTGACAAAATTTGCTATTCTTAGATGAAATTCTTTTTTTTCCACGATCTTTTGACGAAATTTGCATTTTTTCGCGATCCTTTGACGAAACTCACGTTTTCTTTAATCTCTTGACGAAATTGCGATTCTTAGATGAAATTTACGTTTTTTTCCACCACCTTTTGAAGATATTTAGATTTTTTTCGCGATCATTTGACAAAATTTGCCTTATTTGCGCGATTTATTTACAAAATTTCGCCTTTTATGCGGTCCATGGATGAAATTCGCGTTTTTTCTACAATCTTTTGACAAAATTTGCTATTCTTAGATGAAATTCGTTTTTTTCCACGATCTTTTGACGAAATTTGCATTTTTTCGCGATCCTTTGACGAAATTCACGTTTTTTTCAATCTCTTGACGAAATTGCGATTCTTAGATGAAATTCACGTTTTTTTCCACGACCTTTTGAAGAAATTTAGAATTTTTTTCGCGATCGTTTGACAAAATTCACCTTATTTGCGCGATTTAATTTAAAAATTTCGCCTTTTATGCGGTCCATTGACGAAATTCGCGTTTTTTCTACAATATTTTGACAAAATTTGCTAATCTTAGATTAAATTCGCTTTTTTTCATGATCTTTTGACGAAATTTGCATCTTTTGAGAGTAAAAGAATAATTAGGTAATATTTTCTCATTCTGCTTTTGCAATAATAAATTTACAGCAAATTGGAGCTAAAGAAGAAGGAAAGAATGATATCTGCACAACAACTACAGTATTTACTCGCGTAATAGTCGCACTTTTTTGCCAATTTTTCATTGTGTAAGTCTAAGTGCGACTATTATGCGGGGAAATCTACTACACAATATTGTACACTCTAATGCTAAAACATTACTGGTATAAAAAAACACATTATAATAAAATTAGTAACTTATCAAATGTTTCCAAACTATGTGCTGTTTATTAAATACCATTTTTCTTTTTATAGTAATATTTTTATAGACGTAAAATTTACAAATAATCTTTGTGAAAATTTTGACAAAAAATTCTCATAATAAATCACTTTCACTGAAGGTAGCAGTACCACTATTGTAATATGAATCGGTGTATGAAGAATCTCCGTCATTCCATAAAATGTCATCTTCGCTTCCGCTCAAAGCGTCGGAGATTAATAGTAATATTCCTTTGTAAAATGCAAGATGAGCTGGAAACCATATTTGCTTGTTTTGTTGTTTGTGCCACTAATTAAGGGTATATTCGAAAAAATGTTTTTCCACCCTCAACAGCTCGAAATTTTCTGAGACATTTTCAGACTCATTTTTAAAAGTAAAAATATGAAACTTGCTAGGAGTGATTTTTGAAGACATGTTTAACGTGCCGTGTGATTTCATTTTCAGCTCAATTAATTGGAATTTGATTTTTAAACAATTATTTTCTCAGTATGACCCTTTTTTTTCATTCCTAGATTGCACGCTTCGGAAAATTCGGTTCAAAACGCTAACTTTGACAGCGTTTAATACAGTATTTTCTGCATTTATCAAAAAATTGAGAAGCACGGCACATTATGTAGTTTCTAAATAAGAGAATTTCCCAGTTTGATACGTTTGAGAGCAAAAATGAATTTTAAAATTAATTAGAAAATAAGCAGTTTGGATCGGAATACAACCTTAAATTATATTTATTTGCTGTTTTTATTAATTCTGCAATTACTTACTGTTCAATCTAGGCCATTTTTTAAAGTTGCAGTACCCTGCTCTTTTTAAAATGGGCGAAATACATCCTTTTTTTTTAAAGTGAAATTCACCTTTAGTTACAATCAGAAATTTCTTCTAAAAAACTACCTCATACAACAGTATTCCTAAATCAGTGTGTCCAAGACCTTGCAAAAATTATAGAACTTTATTTCTTCAGAAAATACAAGATATTGTTAAATCATGTTGTTATTTAATTGTATTTTTCAATTTGTAATTCATAAAATCCTTAAAAATTAATGTCACACTTTATTTATCATATTAACAAATTATATACTTTTTCTTATAGCATTACGAAACACATTACTATGTTACATTTACTCATGAAGCTCTGTCATCATGTTCTGTTTTTACTGAACTAGCATCTCTTTTTAATGCATTTGACTAATAACACCAAAAGCATTTTTATACGAAAAATATCAATTATTTATTCAAATAAAGTTTTGAAATTCAATAGCGATACTTTCATATAAGCAACAATCCAAGAGTTAATAATCGAAGAAATCGCCAAAGATTTTACTACCTACAGCAGTTTTTATTATTATTATTATTATTCTAATAGTTTTAGTAGTTTAAGCGAGCAGTTCGATTACATGTTTATTAAATTTGTGTTTTATTTATGAACAATGTTTGATGACGTTTTTAATTTATTATAAAGGTTTTAGAATAACGTGTGGTGAAAATTTTATATATACAGTCTGTTACAAATGCAGGTAATCATATTTACTTTTATATGACACAGTAAAATAAAAAATAATGAAAATAATGTAAAATAGTTAGTCATTTTTGTGCGAATAAAGTATAAAAATTCAAACCATAAGCACAAAATAGAAGCACACATTGGTTCATTATTACTATTATTATTTTGTTTACAGGATTAGATGATAATCATAAATAACAAACCCTTTTTAATCAGTCTGTTTTTTAATAGAGTGTATAGTATAGATATTTTGAAGTTTATGCGTATAAAATCATTCAGGAAGTAAAATATTAAAAGTATCCAGAAAAAAAAATAATGAAATATATTTTACATTTTAGTTTCATTCATTCAAGTACATGGATATGTGTTTTAAAAATTAAAATCTTTCAGTAAAACCAAATTTAAATTCTCACTGGGTTGCATAATTTCTATATTTGTCAACAAATTGAGACACCGGTTTACTTTCAAAGCTTTTCGTTCATAATGTCTAACTGAAAAGTTCTTACCAGCTAAGGATATCTCTTTATAATTTTTTATAACTTTTTTCACATCGAATAATACTCACTGACACTGATTTTCCCTCTTAACATATGTATAACATAATTAACATATGTATGATATCCTTTAAATAGTACTTCTCCATTATGTAAAAAAATTCCTATTTCTTCTAAATAGAATAAACAATCTTCTTTTTTTCCGAACATATATTAATTTTTAAATAAAAATGTACAACGCAAATTGTTTGAGACAATCAAAAAATTTTATTCTATAAAAAGGCCTTTTTATTTTGTACGTTAAATACATTTAAATATTTACTAATTATGTTAAACTTTGATTATAATATTTTTATATGTCATTTTAAAGTTTGAGAAAACATGTGATTTTAACCTATAATATTTTAAAAGAAAACAAATCTGATTAAAATAAATTTATATAATTGATATTAATCATCTGAATAAATTGTTGATAGACAGTTATTTATTTCAATAAATTAAATAATAAATCTACTAAACTGTATTAGGTTAATGAAATGTTTATAAGAAAATACTAAAAGCGTTATAATTTAAAGAAAATCAAACTCTGGAATAAAATATTTTTCCATACCTTTTTTTTCCCCTTAACGTCGTTCTTTAAATTCCGATGTAATCCATGTTTTAGGAAGAACAAATTTTGGAAGTAGAAAATATGTCAATAATACATACACTAGCAATTATGGGAATCATTTAAACCACACCAAAGCTAGTGTAAATATCTCGAACTCATATTTTCGTCTAAAGTATGACCTTGGGATGATTATTCCTATGAATTTTTTAGGTTAAATGTTTATATCTGACTGACTGCATGTTCATAACGCTACCTATTGTCCAGCAAAAAACTCCATCTGACTGTTCCAAAGATTAAACGCAATATGTTGTTTTTAATAGTTTTATCGTCTGCGGTTTTTCGCACTGTTTTGTTTATCAAAGCAAGAACAGGTGGCTTTTCCGTTCTTATACATTTATATGACATAATATTTTTATAAACTTACTTCCAATTAAAATTTCTTGTTTGAAGAATATTTTGATGCATTTAACTTTTTTTTTATGTGTTTCAAAATAATTCATGTTTTAAGTTTTGTAAAGCTATTTAAGTTTTGCAAAGCAAAAAAAAAATTTGAATAATTAATTACGCCATGAGTTTTACATATATTTTGTGTACAGTGAAACCTCCCTGTGCCGCCACCTCCATTAAGCGACCTCCTCCCTGTGCGACCACCTCCATTAAGCGACCACATCCCTCAACGACCATTTTGTCATAGAACGAAATTTATTCCCATAGGCTCAATACTAATTTTACCTCCATTCAGAGACCATTTAAGTTGAACTTCCTCCATGAGCGACCAATTTCTTTGAAGAAAATGAAATAAATTCCGCTTTTTCCTGGTCGCTTGAAGAAAGTTTTATTAGAAAATTAATTCCTGAGAGCGCATTATTCATCAAACTTCTAAAGTTAGTTTAGAATTTTTTTTTAAATATTTTATTCCGATAACTTTTAAGTGTTTAAACACCTTTGTGCCTCTTTAGGCAATGAATTTAACTCTGATGACAAATTAAGAATGGCGGTCAATAAACTGCCGTGCACTATTCTGTCAGGAAACTCTCAAAGAAATAGATAAATTAATGAAATCGTCATTATTTGCTCCCGTCCAAAAAAGAAAAACAAATGCATTTATTTACTGAACTTCGAAAGGACTTGGAAATAAAAGCAATAAAAGATAAAACCGTAAAATCACAACAAACGTCAATATATTCATTTTTTTATACTCTGCAGTAATTAACTTATCTAATTAACTTTTGTTTTGAAAACTAAATTTTCATATTTTTTCAAAATGTGAAAAATAAATTTTAGTAATATTAATTGTTACCTTTTTTTAACAATTAAAATCGAGATTTAAACGCGACCTCTATTAAGAGACCACCTCCCGGAGCGACCAATTTTTATTTGAACGGAACGTGGTCGCTTTAAAGTGGTTTTACTGTATTTTATTTTATATCCGGAAAAAGTTAAATTTATTTAAAAAATGTGAAACAAGTAGCCAAATTTATTTTTTAAGAATAACTTAAAATAATTAAACACTAGCAGAAATATTTATTACTGAAAATATGCAAGTGTTTTTATTTCTTATAATAAAGCATTGCTTTATTACAAAATCCGTCCCTTCCCATACCCACACACAATTTATACACACAATAATTTATAAATAAAAACCATTTTCCCGGATTATAGAATACAGGAAGAAAACATTTTCTTATTATTGAAATCTCTACAGTTAATACATTTTTCTAGATTGACCACTAATAACACCAAAAAACATTTTTATATGAAAAATATCAATTATGTATTCAAATAAAGTTTTAAAATTCAATAGCGATGCTTTCATATTAGCAACATTCCAAGAGTTATTAGTCGTAAATATCGTAAAATATTTTACTACCTACAACAGTTTTTTTTTTTTAATTCAAAAAGTTTTAGTAGTCTAAGCGAGCAGTTTGATTACATGTCTATTAAATTTGTGTGTTTTATTTATGTACATTTTTTGGTGAAGTTATTAATTTTGTTGTGAAATATTAGTCGGAAACAAACACTGAATTATTTTTATTGTTTGATGTGGAAACTTTTAATCTTAACATATGTTTTGTTTTACTGCGAGTTTACACTGCGAGTTACACTGTGAGTATATGGTAGGGTTTTTTTGTCATATAATGAGACGTACGTTACATGTAATGACATAACAGTGACGTCACAATTTTTTTTTAATTGACAGAAAAATATCTTTTTCAGTAAGTAACATGTTTTGAAGAATTTTTATAATTTTTAAAAGTTTTCTAAGAAGTTCACATATCAGTCACAGTGTGACATCGCTGAGTGGTGGCATTTTGGTCACAGTTGTGACGTGACCACAATGACTTACGGTGACGTCGCAATGACGTCACTGTGACCATGCATGCTATGAGGGCCATCAGAAAACGATTAAAATGCGGGATGCAACTCATAAAACACTTCAGATATGTTTTTGATTTCCTATCCTGACCGAGGATAATAACCATTTTTCCAAATGGTTAAAAAACAGATAGTGCGATCAAATCTACAAATGGAGTTTTAAAAAATATATTAGTAAAATTGGTTCAGCAGAAAGATCAGGGCAGATGACTGAAAAACACACTTGTGTTTTAAATATATAGATTATAAAAAATTAGGAAAAATTAAATTAAGCAAATTATGTTATTTTGATAAAATTATAGTAGAATGTCCTAAATAATAGCATTTTATTATTCGAGAGAATTTTCAACAAAAACTTCAGGAACATGATATTATTTTAAACCACGAATTATTTGTTTGCTTGTCTAACTCGGCGTAGCAAATCCATCCAGGCGAGAATCATCAATTCCTGTAATATAAATCGCTATTATTTGTATGTCACCTCTCTTTTATAAAGACACTCTAAATTTTTGTAAAATATTGCGTTTTATCAGTGTGTGATTTCGATCACATTATTCTCAAAAGTGAAGCATTTTCACCTGTGAAGAATTTCCAAGCAGCTAGACTGTGAAAATGACGCACTTCTACAAAACATAATTCAGGTTTAAGAATTAAAATACACACCTTTTTTTTATAAAATGACGTCATTTGCATCCGCTAAAGCAATCCATTTTTACAATACAATCTTTAACTTCATCTATAGAAAAGTATGCATATATATGATGTCATTATCACGGAATAACTGACAATATTCTTGACACAGCCTATATTTTAATTTCATTTTTTTTCTTCAAGTTTTATGAGAAAATGGCAACAAAAAGATACAGTATCTCCTATTTTCGACTATTTTCCGTTTACTTTCAATAGAAATGGGATACTTTTGTTGCCACGATAAGAAAAATGGTATTAAAAACTACGAAAAAATTAATATCTCAAAAATAAATTGAGATACAGCTTTCAAACAAATTGCATTTAAAATAGCATTTTTTTTTCCCTTATACGACGGGCCCCACCAGTGGCCGAGAGGTTCTGCTCTCGAAGCTGGTAGACGGGAGGTGCTGGGTTCGATCCCAATCGCGCTCGTCGGCCTAATCGTTCGGAGTTTTCGTGGTTTTCTTCGAACCTTGGTTCTCCAAGCGTTAATACGGGTTAGGTTCCCTTAGAAAGACCCCCACGAAGGGCACTCCTCCCCCTTAGGGCCCATATCCCTAGTGTTGATAATTGGCCGTCACAAACACAACCAACCAACCAACCAACCTTATACGACGGTGTAAAAATTTAAAATGTTTGATGTTTAAAAATTTAAAAATTTGCAGTAGAGAAAATTGCAAAACCGAAATTTTATTTCAAATTTCAAAGTGTTGCCATTCGCAAAATGACGTATGCGTTACGCACAGACATGTTTGTCCTTTATAATATACAAAGTCAAACCTTTACGAGGTAAGCAAATATTGAAATATTTCATATCAATGGAAGTGGAAAAATTTATCCAAAAAACCATTCCAATTTAAGAAAAAATAAAGTAGAAAGGATTAATTCAAATGAAATGTAAAACTTTTCACATTATTGAAATTTAAATGTCAAATTTCATATCGTAACAAATGCCATACTTTTTTGTCGTTTTGAAATTCTATACATACACACACACACACACACATACCGTCCTACCCGCCCTCGTCAGTAACTAAACTTTTTACCGACGTTTGGAATACCCACCGAAATTTTATTAATATCATTTAAATATTTTTATAGAATGTTAAGATATGCAAAATATACATATGAACACCAAAAAATTTCCATTCGAAGAAAATTTGTATTTTTTAGAACGAAAAGTTTGTGGGAGCAAAGTACAATTATTTAGAGTAACTCGGGTGTTACTCGTTTTGAAATTTTACACACTCAACCCGAGTAACTTAATCTCGAACTAAGATGTCCTGGGTGGTTACTCTATTATTCAATAAATTGCCTGACAAAGTGTATAAATTTATTGAAGCATTTGAAGGACAATGAGTATTTTTTGAAAGGATGTTTCAAGCAATAGGGAAGAAATCGTTATGATTTCGATATGTTCATGCTTAATCATTTGCTATTGTTAATTAAAATAGTACTTAATTGACATTATTATTAGTTATGGATAGTAATTGATGATTATTATTGACAAGTAGTAAATAATTGACAAATTGACTGCGGTTAGTTAATGATTGATTAATACTATTTAATTGATGTCGTCTTTAAAAGAAAATTTACTCTTTTTTTAATAAATTTTCTGAACAAATATTAAATTTTGTTTAAAATATTAAAACATATGTCATTGGCTGTAACAAATTCTTTAGGTAAGTCTTCTGAACAGGGTTGTTTGTTTAATTCGGTGCAATAACTGCAGAATGATGTATTTTTTATGCGACATGAAAGGATGTTTGATACGGGGGGGAGGGGGGAGGGATTTGCTGGTTGATGAAAAATTTTCGAAAATATAATATTTGCAATGGAGACGAAAGTGTTATGATATAAAGATATTCATGATTAATGATTTGCTTACATTTGATTGAAATGGTACTTAATTGACGCTATTGGCACGTGGACAACTGTAAGTAATTCATGAATATTTTTAATTGAGAAATAGTAAATAATTGACAAATGTTAATCTGTAGTAGTTAACCACTGATTAATATTATTTAAATTATGTCGCCTAAAAAAATAAATAAATAAAGTAACTTTTGTAAAAAATATTCTTTTGTTTTTAAATTAGTAAAATATATGTCATTATATCTAAGAGAATGATTTTTAGCCGGATCTTTTGTTTACAGTTGCTTGTTTAATTTGCTTAATTCGGTGAGTTAATTATAGAAGGGTGTGCTTCTTATGTGGCGTAAAAAAATTTCATAACCTTCGGTGGGTGGAAGGAGGGCGCGTGCGCTGACCTGCTAGCTGATATCTTGCAGTATCAAAACTTTTCGCTTTAAAAGAAAGATGAGACAAACTTAGTACCGCACAACAAGCAATTGTCTTCTAGGAAACTAGTGTCGTATAAACAAAAATCACTTTAACCCAAATAAATTTTTGTTCATAACTTTTAAAGTAATGAGTTTAGAGATTTTTTAAAATTTATCTTCCTTTGGGAAAAACGTCACGGCGATACCAAAACATTCTGGAAATGAAAAGTCATTCTGTCAGTGACATTATGTGTATTTCGAATTACATTTTCCAACTCAAAGCTACTACTTCAATGTTTTTGGGAGATATATATTGGCACGATGTCCACTAACAGAACTTTCACTACTTCAATGTTTATATTTACATTTCACACAATGCAAGTCAACCCTGGTTAAATTTTACCATAATATGGATTATTTATACTTAAAGTTATGCGTATAATCTGGGTTTTGCCTGGAGGGACGCAATGCTGCTGCAAGTGTAGCGACTAGGGCAGTGTCCCCGCACCAGGAGCCGTCATTTAGGGCAGTCTTCACCGGCGCTGTTAATTATATTCCTGCATTTTACTTTTATTTATTTTTTAATCACTGCATCTGGCTATCTTCTAAAGGTGTTTACGTCATTATTCATTAACATGAGAAAATTACGGTCGAAACTTCCTATACTAGAAGAAAATTTGAAATTATTTGTCTTTCAGAATTTCTTTATATGTATATATATATATAAACCATTTATGTGTTGCAAAATGGGATTAAGAGCTTACGTAAGTCACGAAAAGAAGGTCCTAAACTAATGTTAATCCTATCGGAGTGTTCATTACAGATTTCTCAATCGCATTTCAATATTTTTTATTTTATTATTATTATTATTATTATTATTTTTATTATTGTTATTTTTTTTTTAAGGAAACCCGAGGTTGATATGATATCCCATTGTTGTGCTTTGTACTTTTCT
Organism: Maratus speciosus; assembly: GCA_963932465.1. Taxonomy (NCBI): domain Eukaryota; kingdom Metazoa; phylum Arthropoda; class Arachnida; order Araneae; family Salticidae; genus Maratus; species Maratus speciosus. The sequence goes on from CAWVRF010000628.1 coordinate 132,820, forward strand.
AATTTGATACACAGTTTTTTTTTATATGCGGATACATTCACATTTGGTAGTGATTAGAACCGGTTGTGAAAATTAAACTGTCCTCATAAAAAAAAAAAATTTAAAAAAAATCGAAAAAGTACAGAAGCACAAAAATGGATATCGACCTCAGATATTCCAAAAGATAAAGAAAGTTAAATATATGTATATATAATGACTTCTGTAAAGATTTCTGCTTAATTTTCTCCCATAGGTTTAACATTTTTGTTCGAGTTTCTCTGTGTGACTTGTATAAGCTCTTAAGACAAATTATTATTAAACTTTTTATTATTTAATTGTTTTTTTTTTCTGGTGTAGAAATGTAAATATCGTTGGTTTATTGATGATGCCAACATAATATACGAGGTCATTTCTCAGATATGAAATCATATGAAAAAGATTTTTTTTAATAATTAAAAATGTATTTTAAATGTTTCTTAGGTGTTTTTTAAACTGGGAGAATCGCGTATAATTAAAATTATTAATAGTATACAGAGAGAATATACTTTAAAATGTGTTCAGGAAATTCACGCTTGAATGCATATAATACAAATTCAGTATTAATAATAATATACAAATTCAATCAAATAAAACAATTCTTGTGGTTAAAATATCACAAAATACTATAAATCTTTAGCTGCAATATTTATTATTATGTATAAAACTTCAATCTTTTATAAAATGAGCATTCTCATATTTTTGATTAGAAAAGTTTAAGACTAATCTTAATTTTTTGCTTCAATTTTAATACAGAAAATTATAAAATCTACTTTAAGACTGTTATAAAAGCAAGCATGGAAATCAGTTATAATCAACTGAATTAATTTACAAATTTTTAAAAGTGATAAAAATAATACAGTTAAAAGACATAATATTTTTATTTAGATCGACATATTTTTCATCACACAAACGGCGACATTTTCAAAAAAATTTGCGAAAATATTTGTATCAATAAGAATCTTGGCACTTTTCTAAGTCTTTTCTTCTTTAAGTCACTTTGAGCAATTTTTAAACTGCAATAATAGTTTAAAACTGTTTTTGATGCATATTAAAAATAAATAAATAAATAAATAAATAAATAAATAAATTAGTTATACGTTTTGCAATGGAATATTAAGAACGAGAGGAACGTATCTAACTAATCTAACTAATAATAAAATACTTTAATGTTGTTTTAAAAATTCTATTATTTAATAATGTTTAAAAGAAAACTGTATTTTAAACTCGGAGTAAGAACACGCGTGTCCTAATGGCTGTATCTTATTTATTTCACCGGAATTTCTAGCGTCGCACATTTTTTTACGAACTCCCGCTGATTTCACCAGATGCCTGATGATATTGTAGACAAAGGGGTGTGGAAACGTGCTAATACGGGTTTAGGCAAAAAACATAAACTGATACTAAAGAACTAAAAAGAGGAGTAATTAAGAGCATCTGTTTAAATGCATCTATTAAAATTCTGAGATATTTTTCAAAGAACTTGATAATAAGTAAACTATTACTGTTACTACTTTGACGATATTTTCATGTAGTAAACAAAAAATGCTCGTTCGAAGGGGTCTCAAATAAAGAAAAAATCATTTTTTTTTTTAAATATAATTATTACCTTTTATTTTTATTACCCTTACTATTATGTCCCTTGTTCGGATTGGAGGATTTTCTGTCAATCATTTCTACGTAGTTGACGCCTACACAACATTTACCAAGATGTATCTTTTATGAGAATGGAAAAAAAAAATGACTGCAGCGGAGCCTTAACGGAATGTGTTCTTTAAATTTCTTTTAAAGAAAGTAAAATGAAATAGGAATCTTAAACTGTTATAATTTTTTCAAATTGCATGTAAATTTTATTACAGTTACAAATATATATATATAAAATAATAATAATAATAATAATAATAACTTATGATTTTTTTTATTTAATATCTAATATCAGCAATACTACATATGTATTGATTATTTAAAGATAATGTTGAAACTCACTAAACATTCTTAATATTTTCTAAACTGTTATTATTATTTTTAAATTGTTGAATTATGAAAAAAAAGTTTTTTTTTTTTCAAGTATTTTTTAAGCTTGGCTGTTAACAGAAATGTGTAGTAACTTTTGACAAAATTTATTAATCATTATATGGAGTATATACAGGTTGTTTTCAAATTGTCGAAATAATTTCTGTTTCTAAAATGGTTCAAATAGGTTTTTTTTTTTTTTTTTTTTTTTTTTTTTCCCCAAATGAACAATGACTGAAGGAAATGTATGTATAGAATATTGTTATATTGATAGAAAAATCAGATAAAAAAAAATTGCGCTGTTCTTTTGAGATTAGGAAACACATAAATATTTACATTCAATGTATACATTTACAGACGAAACAATATAAATAGTCCAGCATTTCTTTCAGACTAGTATTCGATAACGAAAATGAAACTTTTAAATAAGTAAAATAATAAATTAGTAAAATATTATAAATAATATAAAAAAAACCTACAAATTTTATAGACTTAAAATACAACTACGCGCATAAGCCAATCAATCTATTAGAATAAAAAAAAGGCTGCTGTAAGAAGCGAAATAATTGTCGATTGCTTATAGGCTGTTAACATCTGGTGTGCTACTAATACAAAAGTATCTCTTTTAATAAATTTCAAATTTTATTTAAATATATTTTTCATATTTTTCATATAAAATGCTTTTAGGAGTTGCTAGTGGGTAATCTAAAGATATATAAAGATAAATTTTAAGACATATATTAGAATTTTTTACCAATATTCTGTAACCGCGATGTCCGGATTAGATCTTCTAGTAATTAAATATATATATATTCTTTCTTTCTTTTGTTAAGTGATTTTTTGCATGAAATGAAAATGTACAGTAGATATATTTATAAACTATTTTACAAAACTGAATTTATCTGCAAATTCTAACAGCATTGATTATAATTGTCAGACATTTTTCCAGATTTTTAAAATTTTTTTCAGGTTGTTTAATGTGATTATTAAGTATTCGAAATCAGCAGAAAATGTACTGTATTCATCCAATCAACAGAATTTTTATCTGGGATGCAATGTGGCTATTCAACAAGTGTAAAACTTCTATAAAAAGTATCTTTCATTCAAATCGCTCGTTCACTCTGCCTAAAATACGGGATAACCAGTCTTCATCTTATCCGTAAAACCTAGATTCATAGATTTTGAATTGGAAACTAAAAATAGAGTTAATATGTCTTTCGTGAAAATTTATTATCAATTAAGAATAAAATATTCCACAGCCAGCTTTTTTTGTCGGATTCTAATATAATTTAAAAATGAATTGTATATTTTAATAAAATGAGGCTGCCGTCTCGAGCGAATGTTAAACCTCTGGAAGATTCTCTTCAAATATCTCATTTACATTTCCATATTTTAAAATAATTTTTCTTGCATTTAATAGCTGTGGTTGATGCTTACATTCCCCTTTTTTTATTCTTTCAATTTTGGTTGCTGCAGTTTTTTTTTTTTTTTTTTTTTTTTTTTTTTTTTTTTTTTTTTTTTTTTTTTTAAGGATGACACATTTTTTTTCGGAACCCATTATAAAAGTAAAAGTTAACTTTATATATTTTTAAAAATTTGCACACAAAATCAAAAAAAGGGGAATAAAGCGATCGACCTCAATTATCCAATGAATAAATAAATAAATAAGTAAGTCAAAATGCACACGAAATATTTGAAAAGGAACTTCCAAAGCTTTAATATTAGCTCGCGAGTGTCTATGCCTGAAGGAACGGGAAAACTGAATAATAAAGATTTTTAGAATTTTTTGTCTGATTTATGTTTCATATGTGAAATATAATGGCGCTAAAAAAAAGTTCTGGAAGTGAGCTGTAATTCGGTCAGTGACACCGTATGAAATGTGAACTACATTTCTAATTATGGAGCATGTAGTTTGATACTGTCTGGAGGTAGATAAGGACAACATCTTCCACAAATTGGTGTTTTATATTTACATTTCACACAATAGCAAGGCGAGTATGATGAAATTTTGCTGTAATATGGTTTATTCAGTGTTAAACCTTTGAGAGAATTTGTGTTTAGTCTGGAATGAGACACCCTGTATTTTTCTCAGAATAAAATGTTTTTCGACCTTTGTTTCCAATACAAAAATTGTTTTTTGTAGTGGATTTTCGAATCTAACTAGAACAGCAATTCAAAACAAGAATTCATATTTTCAAAAAAAAATTTATTAAAATAATGCATGATTTTATGTATATTCAGATAAATTTCAATTAAAAAAATAAATATTAGAAAATCGACAGTTTTTTCTTGTTCTTGTCGAGATGTATTGATTATCAAACGAATGTTTAAATATGTGTAACAGATAAAGCGAAACATTATGATAAAGGAATACGACATTTTAAATTATTATTATTTTTATTAATACAATTAAAGGGTTTATTTATTTTCTTTGAAAAAAATGTAAGAATATTTTCAGTTTTATCATATTCTCAGTAAAAAATTTAGAAATAAAAGGATTATCAGAAATGGAATTGATGCATTAAGAGGCTACTTCCGTCAAGCGAAAGACCCGCTCGCTAATGCTAATCATATGAGCGAAATTTATAAAGATATCTCAGTTGCATATTTTTAAATGTTTTTTTTTTTTTTTTTTTTTTTTTTTTTTTTTTTTTTTTTTTCATTGGATAGCTGAGACCAATCTGTACAAAGGCACATTTTTACTTTTTCGATTTTGTTTACAGGTATTTTTAATGAGGTCACTTTCATTTTCGGAACCGGTTTTGAAAATGAAAGCATCCTCATAAAAAATAAAATAAAAAGTAAAAAAACGGCCTTTGTACAGATCGATCTCAGCTATCTAATGGAAAAAAAATCATTAAAAAATATTGAAATGCAAACAAGATATCTTTATAAATTTCTTCCATTGGATTAGCAGTAGCGAGCGGGTCTTTTCATGTGAATGAAGTAGCCCTCCCACTTGTTTATGTGAGTATGAATGAGATCGGCTTCATTAAGCATTAATTATCAAAGCTTATTTAAAATGTTTATTTAGATTTCTATAAAGAATATTACCTTTAAGATTTTTGAAATGCTCAATGCAATACCATCATAGTTAAGTCATATGGTTGTTCTCAAATCCAAAAGGGTAACTTTATGACATAAGTTTTAATTTATTTTTGTTCGGAAATGCATGAAACTAGCAAGTTTTGTTAATCCGAAACTATGTAATCGAACCGTTTTTTCCGGGTTTTTTTTTTTTTTTTTTGCAAACGCAATAGATCTTTCAGAAAATAGAGTCAAAGTGGACGTTTTGAACCGAAGTTCCTGAAGAAAGCATAAAAACCAGTCAGCGAAGGGTAAAAAACGTGTTTGTTACGTGATCAAAATCGCTTATAACTCAATAGGTAATTTATTTATCAAAAAATGGAAAAAACGGTTCGATTCTAAATCGCTTCCATAGACAGGCCTTCCAATTTTATATCATTCCGTTAAAAAATGAATTTTTAAATGTGTCAAAACTGTTTGCACTTGTTGAGCAGAGCAGTTGAGAACCTTAATAAAATATTGACACCCCCCCCCCCCAAAAAAAAAAAAAAGTAGAACAAACAAGATACATTTTTCAATCCCATACCTGACCGATGTTCAATCCGAAATATTTACTTTTTTTTTATTTTTTATTTTTTTGTCAGTTATTATCTTTATGCGGCAATGGTATAACAAGCTCTTCCGCCCCGGGTGCGAGTTGCTGTAGTGCTGGGAGAGAGGCATCCTGTATTTTTGACAAAATAAAATGCTATTTGACCTTGGCTTCCTACATAAAATATTGTTTGTTGTGGTGTGGTCTACCATTTCTTACAGTTTGCCAGATCTTATTATTATTATTATTATTATTATTATTTATTATTATTTTTTTTTAATCAATCTATATTGTTAAATTTTAAAGCCATTTGTGTCATTATTCATTAATATTATAAAATTACGATCAAATTCTTCTATCCTAAAATCAAATTTTTAGTCATTTGTATTTCGGAATTTCATGTTTTAATATCACCCATATATGTGTTATTAAAACAAAATGCTAATTAAACTTTTTATTGTTTAATTTTATTTTTCTGGTATAGGCTAAATAAACATCGTCGGTTAAATACTGATGCTTTCAAAAGTTTAACATTGGATTTTTTACCAACAAAATACAAACTCATATGGCATTTTTGAGATAAGAAATTATATTAAAAATATTTTTTAATTTGCAATTAAAAATATATTTAAAAGGTTTCTTATTTTTTTTTTCACTAGAAAAACCGCGTTTTTTAAAGTTAAATATTTTACAATATATATATATATATATATATCAGAAGCTTATTATGAAAGTTTAAGTTTAATTTTAATTATTTGCTCAAATTTTAATACAGAATGTTACAAAATCAACTTTTACAATTGTTATTGGTGCATATTTTGAAAAAAGGAAGTGTATTCTGAAATCAATTATACCTACTGCAATACAATGTGTGCATTCTTTGCGAGAGAAAAATGCGTTAATACATAACAAAAACATTAATGCATTAACTCATAATACAATACATTGCATGTTATTACAACCCCCCTATCTGAAACACAGAGTAAGGATACAACTGTTATCATGGCTATTTACTACGTTTCCTGCCCAATTTTTACGAAATTTTAAGTCTGGTATTTTTTATCACTTATTTACTACCCAGGTGTGAGTGACCACGGCCAGATGTTGGCAATCGCTCTAGGCAATAGCGATTAGTTTTAGCCCGAAGAAAAGGGTGAAAAGCGTTTTGGTCGGGAGAAAATAGTATTTTGCCTTTTTCTACCTTTACAGAAGATATTCTTCGAAATTCTTTTAAAGAAAGAAAAATAAAATAGGAATCATAACCCTTTATTTTTTATAAAATGCATATAAATTTTACTATAATTAGTCAGATTTTAAAATAATATTAATAATTTTGCATATTTTTTTTTTATTTAATAGCCAACGTCAGCAATTTTGCATATATATGCATTTATAATTTTATTTTTCATTTAAAATCTCGAAATATTTTCACCACAATCATAAAAGTTCCATACATTTTAATTCAGATTCCATAAAACTGATGATTTATTATTAATATCTATAACAGTAATTATCTATAATAAAAAACACGTTAAATATCACTTAAATAAACTGTCGACACATATATAATCAGATATATATCTAATATATAAACAAAGAGAAAAAATCGATATTAATTAAAATACATTAATGTTTTACTATATACCTATTAATACAGCAGTTTCCAAGAAGGTAGGCCAAATGGCTTTTTCAGATGAAAGAAAATGAAAAAAAGTTAAGATTTTCCTGAAACACACAATTTTTAGCAACTTTTTTTTTTTTTTTTAATTCTGTGGAAAATTAGCGTGGTAAAAACTTTTTTGCACGTACAGTATAAAGTAAAATTTGCAAAATTATTACATTTGATCAATGAATTTCGAATCGAATTTAAGCGAAATATAAATTCATTACTATATTAGAGTCTCTGCAATGTAAAAGCAAAATAGTATTAATTTATTATGTCGCACTTTTAGCCCTATCAACATAAGGTAGAACAAATAAACTGTGATTTAAGCCTACACAGGGCCAGTATTATGAATGGGAAAATGGGACATTGGTCCATGATCCCATAAGATTGGGGCGGGGGAGTCAGTTGGCAGAATTGAAAGAAATTAGCTGTTGAGTTTCATTGTTTACATACTTTTATATCGTACAATAACAAGATAGTTAACTCTTAATCACCGCTACTGTGTTCCAGAAATTGCCATGTTTATATATCTCATAATGCCCAAGAAAAGTATAACGCGACTTATGGGTTAATGCTAAATTATGAAAATCACAGCTAAAAAATGTCCAATCATATATGCAATTAAAAGTTATATAAGCGTGTTCCATTGTTTTTTTTTGTTTTTTGTTTTTTCGTTTTTGCACTACAATTGGCAACTCGCGCCTTTTTGTATCTTCACTAAGACATTTTTACATCTAAACGTGTGTAATTTTTAAATAGTACTATTTTGGGTGCCATGGAGCTTATCAGGGGTTTTTCTATAACTTATACATATACATCCTTAATTAAAATTAATTCCTAAGCGAAAACATATTTTTATTCACTGCTCTGTATCGAAAATCTTTACAAATTTTAGGAATCTTTTTAATAGAAAAATTTGAAATAAAATTCCATTTTTTGACATTTAAGTAAAATATAATTGCAAATTTTGTGCATTTATGAATAAAATTAACTTTGTGAATAGGCCGGTACAAAGTTTAAATTATACCACTCGAGAAGAACCATAAAAGTTTCACATACTACACAACATAAGAATGGAGACCCAAACAGTGTTTGTACTTGTACCCAGGGTTCACGTGTTATTGCGATAAAGAATTAAAAAATTAGCAGAAAAGAAAGTCGGAAATTGTACGCCAAATGTGGCAAATTACGTACTTATAGCTGGTTTTATAAACATTCAGATTTTGATGCAATAGCTGTTGCACTCTTATGCAAAAATCTATGAATATAAAATTTATTACGATTCTATATATTAAATTCAGTAATACGGAAAAGATATGATGTCTTCTTAAATCTGACGTACTCACCATGACAAAATTGAATCATGACCTATCGGGGGATATCATGGAATTAATTACGTATGATAGGATTTAATAGAATGAAGAAAACTTTTGTTAATATCTTTTTAATTTTTGATTCGGTTTTCATAAAATTTGAAATGACACAATTCTGCAACGATTATACATATTAAATTTTTAACCAGTCGGTTGTGTAGTCTCTATGCTGTTATAAGCGGGCAGACGGACGAACCAGATGACGACTATAGGTGCTACATATTTATATAATTACGATCGCATCTAATAAAAGAAGGGTATAAAAATTGCAGCCTCTCAAAATCCTGTGGTTTCTCTTGACATTAGATATTGAGATAAATACGATTGGAAAATGTTCATATATGCATATTGTATGTTCATATATGCATATGTTTGTGCCTGTGTGTGAAAATTTCTATGAAATTCATGAAATACGGGAAATGTTAAAAGAAGGGATTGAAGATTTAGTGGATATCCACAATTCAAATCTGTATAAATTGGACACTCTTGTGCGTAGTTTTTTGATTTATTTGTTTATTGTGAGAACCTCCAACTAGTAATTCTCTGATTATATTTAGATATTATATAAGTATATATCAATCAATAGAAACAAGTCATACAGGAGCTCACTGAAGTTTTTGTGCTTGGAACCCTAAATTACTAAATTAGATACTGAATATAACGTTCTATGCATGGGAATTTTTTATTCTTTTCCGCCATTTCTCAGGAAATATTTCCAAGTTTTTTTAAATGCAAATGGTCATACAATGATATTATGGGTTCGTAGATTATGCATTCTTACCCTATATACGGCGACATAGGTCAAGAGAACAGTAGATCTTGTTATAAAATATTTCACATAAAATATTAATCATATTTTCAGATAGAGGGAGAGTGTATTAGGTGTGGAAGGACTCTTACACAAGTCAAAGAAGAATTTTTTGTCAATTCAATCTTAAACAATTAATGAAATATATATATATATATATATATATATATATATATATATATATATATATATATATATATATATATATATATATATAATTTAAACAGAAATATGCATTTTAAAAGAATTATAAAAGATGCATAAACAATGTTTCATTATTAGAAAAATTTTAATGTCATCGTGGAAAAAATACTTTCTTCTAAAGGCCAAATGATAATAAATATATTTCTGGTTAAAAATAGTTTGTAACTTTTCAGTATCATTTTTAAAATGACTTTTTTATTTCAGCTATTTGTAAATAAATATTTATTATTGATATACAGAATTTGTACAAAAATAAACTAAAACTATATTGAAAGTAACAAAATATTAAACTTACACGTATGAAAGCTTTTTTTTTGGGGGGGGAGGGGGGGGGCAATTTTATTAACCCTAATAATTGCTTCATATAATTTGCATTCCTTTTATGTAATTAGACTTATAAACGTATTTTAATCATGTATCTATACTTTTTTTTTTCAGTGTACAAAACAGACAAATAAATAGGTGCAATAATTTATTAGTATGAAATTAAAAAAAGAAAATATAAATAAAAGTTTTAATAAAATTAAGAATAGATGCAGGATTTGTTTATCTTAGAAAATGAAGATATGACAGAGCTATCAAAAATAGAATAGCGCACTCGGAAAAGAAAACGCCCATAGCTTTGCCATATTCTCAGTAAAAAGTTCGGAAGTTAAAAGAATATCAGAATGGAACATGTGCATTAAAGCCACCCCCACTTATTTATCTGAGTATGAACCAGATCGGTTTCATAAAGCATTAGTTATCAAAGTTTCCTTTAAAAGTTTCTTTCGCTTTCTGTAAAAAATATTTCCTTTAAAATTTCTGAAATTCTCAATCTAATACCGGCATAGTTAAGCTTTAATAAAATATCTAAAATCCCCAGCCCATATGAAATAATGTCGAACCAACAAGATAAATTTTTAAACCCCATGTAAACCATTTCGGACCGACATTCAATCCAAAATTTCTGCATGGATTTTATATATATATTTTTTTTTTGGTGAGGGGGGGGGGGAGGGTGACAGCTGCGAGTAAAAGAGGCCATGAGAAAACGATTGCTCATAACTCAAGGTGTAACTCATCTATCGAAAAATAAAAAAGCTGCTCGAATTCTAGTCACTTCAAAAAATATACCTTCTAAGGTGATTCTTTTACGCTTAAAACTAAATCGTAGTAGTCATTAGGTATCATTCAAGATAGTATTTAAAAATTTATCTATTTATATAAAATCCAAGTCTCTGTGTGTCCCTCACGATTCCGGTAGGACCGCCTCATTGAAATGAGTAATTGTTGAAAAAAAACTAATGCAGGGTTACCACAGTAGCGCCAAATATTAGCCAACTTGGTGATAGCTGGCTAATTTGGCGAAATTCCCATTTAAAACCATTCATCTTTCATAAAGGAGGTCACCGAAATTTAATTTAAACTCCGCTCTTTTAAGATATTTTTCAAAATCTATGAGTGGGAATTTAAAGTACATCTTTACATCTTCCTCCCGATGCTACGAATAAAATAACCACCAATAGACAACGCTGTACTGTGTGAGCTCCTAAATGCGCAATTTTAATGTGCTTTAGGTACTTTTCCAGTGTAGGTGCCTTGGCGAAAAAGGAAATTTGGCAACATATTTTCCGGGAACCTATCCACTGTTTCATTTTATATACACACGCATTTTTTTTTTCGATATTTATACGATTTATTTAATATAAAAAAGACGTTTCACTAATTTTATAAAGAAACAGATGTGATTTGTACATAAAAACATCAATAATATACATATAAAATAAACATATAAAACAAACGAAAACGCTCATCAAGTTTGTTTTCATAGCTTTTTATATGATTTGACAATAAATCTCGATATTTTTCCGTTATACGGGCACCATGCCAAAATGTATGCTAATGCGCCAATTATTTCAAAATGCTAAAAGATATTTTTAATTTTATGCCATCAGTTTAATATGAGTTTTATTTTATTGCTTTATTTTATAGCAGTTATTTGTTCACTTATTTTAAGTATATAATTGTGATTTAATGAAATAGTTCGTAAAAGTCTGGAATTTTCAAATGTTATATTTTTTAAATGCTCACTTTAGTATCCACAATGTTTTTTCTTTTATTTTTCAAATGCTTCAATTCACGTGATTTTCATTTTGCGCCATCTATTACGCTTGGCGACAAAGGTATCCGTATAACGGAAACAAACCCAAATCTTACTTTCTGATGCCCAAATAACACCAAGCTTTCTTTTAAAAGAACGCCAAAGCTCCTACAGTGGAAAAGTACCAAACTGTCTATTATTTTGCGCTATCTGTGTTATAGTTTGTACTATATGTAAGGGGTGTGAAGCGAAGATTTTAAAAATTAAATATTAAAGTTTCGGCACAGATGTCATATACGCCCCATATTGGCGCGATTTTTTTCTGACGCCAATGTCATATACTCAATGGGTATTTAACTGGCGGCAAAGTGTCGTTATTTTGCTTGATATGGTAACCCGGATGTTGTTGTTTATGCTGTTGATGTTTTCGCCAAATTGGCGTATATGACAACTGTGCCAAAGTTTCTATAAAGCAGTATAAGACTAAAAAATTAAGAATAAAATAAATTCAAAATAAGACTAAAGAAGAAAGAAAATTCATGCGTTAAGCATATAATATGAAACACTTTCCAACACATCCTGAATGCTTTAACAAAATTCGTTATTTGGGGAAATAAGATAACTAAGTAAACATTTTAGAAGACGCATAAAAAATTTTAAAAATTGATTTTAGCAGTTACCGTCCATAGACAATAGTATCGTTATTACATGCCACTATTTAGCCAAAATTTAATTTAAACTACTCTTAAAACTACTGAAACCACATTTCCAGATATTATCATCCATAGACGGTTATGTATCCTATTCTTTGCGTGACCCTGTATATCATTTTATCTATATTCTACAAGCATTTCTTAGTAAACTAAATGCAGTTCAGCGTAAAAACGCATAACTCCTTTAAAAAACCACCTTTAAGCAATTTACTCTCATACTCTGTAACCCTTACGAATTCTTTTGTGTAGTCCTGCATATGAACTGTAGCATTTATACACACAGTATAGTATGCATAAATGTAGTGAAACATAAAAGCGCATATCATAATTAAAAATGCAATTCTAGCAATCATTGCTTATGTACAATACTTCGGAGAAAAGTTGCTTGGCGAGAAAGAAGTTTGCCAACGTATTTTCTGACAACCTATTTACTGCTCAACAAACAACAACTGTTCAACTATTTACTCACAAGCAATTTTTTCCATATGTATGCAATTTATTTAGGTAGTTGTTAGCTATCCCGTCGACCAGTTTCACCAAATTATATAAATCGCCAAACCACTCGCCAAATTATTTATTTTATTTTATTTTAAACAACGAAAGATCAATTAAATTAGCAAAACATTAATAAAAATACAAATATAACGTCGAATTAAAAATCACTTGATGACGTAAGAAACACATTATCATGTTTAATGTCAACCATTATTGGCATTTAATCTTACAATTTGGCGACAGTAATTTGGTCGACGGGATAACTAACAAGTACCTTTATTTAATGTAAAAAAAGCTATTTACCCATTTTTTAATTATTTTTTTACCCACTTTTTAACAGAAGTAATTTTGGCACAGATGTCATATTCGCCCCATATTGGCGCGATTTTTTTCCAACGCCAATTTAGAGAAAACATCAACAGCATAAACAACAACATCCGGGTTAAAATATCATTCAAAATAACGACACTTTGGCGAGAGTTAAGTACCCGGTGTGTATATGACATTGGCGTCAGAAAAAAATCGTGCCAATATGGGACGAATATGACATCTGTGCCTTATTTATTAATAAATTGTTTATTTACTTTTATTTTCTGTTTTTAATTATATAAACAGTTTTGGGTACAGATGTCATATTCGCCCCATATTGGCACGATTTTTTTCGGTTGCCAATTTGGCGAAAACATCAACAGCATAAACAACATAATCTGGGTTACCATATCAAACAAAATAACGACACTTTGACGCAAGTTAAGTACCTGTTGCCTATATGATATTGGCGACAGAAAAAAATCGCGCCAATATGGGGCGAATATGACATCTGTTCCATAAATAAAAAACAATAGCCGGGTTACCATTGCAGGCAAAATAACACCATTTTGGCGCCAGTTAGGTATCCCGGTTCATATCTGAAATCTGTGCCGTAATTTATATATAAAAAAATATTATATATATTTAGAAACGATTTTTTTTATGTATATAAGTGCATATATAAACAAAAATAAAAGTTCATTAGATTTGTTTTCATAGCTGTTTATATATTTTGGCAACATATCTCACTTTCTGATGCCCGAATTGCGCCAAGCTTTTTTTTAAAAATGCGCTATAATGGAAAAATACCTAAATAAATAATTAACAGAAATAACCAATTATACAAACTAAAACTTTTTATTTCGAGATCAAAGCATTGTTTTTGATTTCAATTAAAAATACATATATCCTTGGATAGTTTTATTTGAAATTAGGTTCACAGCTTAATATCTCATTCCATAAACCTAAACAAACACAAGTGATTCATTCATCGTGAAATTTAAAAAAATTTTAAATCATTGAGGTAATAATTCACAAAGTAAGTTCTCCAACAATCAATGGACAATATTCTAATGACATCATAGTAGATAAAATTGTGGCGGTGTCGTTTGTTTATGGTTTGAAATCACAAAGATTTAATTTTGCAATGTCTCTTAGTTACATTTTTTTATTGTCATATTTATGAGCTCAGAACAAAAGCATATTTTTTCATTATTTAGTTATTAACGACGGAAAAAAATTTTAAATGCATGATTTGAAAAATTTAAATAATTTTCTTTCTTAATAGTAAAAAATAACATCGGGAAGTAACGCCGGGTTTAAGTTAAATAAGTTTAACTGTTTAATTCTGTTGTAATATTCAAAATAACTGTATTTATTAGATTTCAGTAACCAACATCAGGGCCCGATTAAACTTTGAAGTTAGAGGAATTACAATGTCATTTCAGGACCTTTCTTTTGGAGAAGCTTTTCTAAATTTCATATATACATGGAAACTCTCCAGTGTTAGAAATATTATTCTTAGAACTGACATAACATGAGAACGGCCTGCAATTTTACACAAGTTTTTGAAAACTACTTTATATCAGAAATTTTGCTAAAAACTGGTTACTTTTTTGTTATAGCGGCCCACATTATTAGGATTAGGACAAGTTGCAGCCAATTTCGCCAACGTCGTAACCAAGATCGTGAAGCACACACATATAATACCATATAATACCATTTCATGAAATCGTATACGATAATTTAATATTTTTTACCTTACTTCAAGTGTAAAATTTATTTTTTTTTAAGGTTTAACAATCTAAATTGTTCAATATATGAATTTAAAAAATGTAAACAAAGATTGAACAGACATGACGGCAAAAAGCCTAACATCTGCATAACACTTGGAACCAAACTGTTCAGATTAGTGGTCTTCTACTGTACACAGCTTTTCATAAATGTGTTTCGTTCTTTAAATGTGTTATTTTCATCTATCACTGCGGAACAAGCGAGAAAACTCATATTCTTGCACATGAGTTGTATATATCTTTATATCTAAATTTCCGTCATTTTTGACGGGCTGCCTTTCTAGTTGGAATATAAAAACAGTATATTCAATTTTTAACTCTCTGAATTTCTAAGCGTGAAATACTTACGTGTAAAAATTGCTTTGTGAATGCGTTAGAAAAATTCTTGTTACTTGAGTGGAGTATTTTTTTTTTCTTTAAAGATAACACTCTTAAATCGTACATTTTTAACCATTTCCATATTGAGCAAGTAAAATCCCTTTTTATTTCGGTTGCTAATTACTGAACATGTTTTGAATAATTTGCACATTAAGCAAGAAAAATTACAATTTACTTCTCTTGTTAGAAAGTAATTGCATATTAAGCAAGTAAAATCCCTATTTACTTCGGTTGCTAATTACTAAACATATTTTGAATATCTGCAGGCTTTCTATAATTTTATAATCAAAAAAATCTTAAAGTGTTTTAAAAGACAACACTGCTATCTGCCAAAATAACATATCCGAATTTCATGTTAATCAAAGCGATTTAAGAAAATTTGTATAGAAAAGTAGAACAGACCAGAAGCGAAACAATTTTTCTTTTAATGTCATTAAAATTTAAAATCGGAATAATGAATGCAAACAGAAAAGGATATAAAAAATCAATGTTACCATTAAAAATTATGAGTAGACATAAAATATATGCGCTTAGTGAAACGACTTTGTGCAGCATATTTTTTAATACTTTTCAATATAAGCGAAAAATATTTTTTATTTTATCTATATATTTGTCTATCTAGTATCTGTAATCTCTTGAAATATACTTCATTTATAGCTTAAAATTTCCTTTGGTGATGGTTAACTTTTTCCCATTGAAACTTATTTTTATATACGTTTTTTAATGTTATGTAATTTTATATAATATATAACTTTTTATACAGAAAAACATAGATAAATAAATAAATAAAATAAAAATCAGATAGTTTTGAAAGGCATGAAACTTAAATTAGAATTTTATAAAACCGTATTTTATTTCGTTATGTAAAGTATATGTTTTTTATCGCCCTTAAGTTTTAAAGTTACCAGCCAGAATTTTCGACCGTTTTAATGCTGTTATCCCTAGAGTCATATGTTAACATCCATTAACAAAGAAATCATTGACAAAAAAGAATTTGAATTAAAATTTGTTTATTTAACGCAGCAATTCAGTCTCAAATAAAATTGATTTAAGTGTATTAAATTTATAATTTTCTTCTTTAAACAAGATATTTATTTTTACAAATTTGTTTGTAGTATTACAATTTAAAAAGAAAAGCGCTGCCAGTAGAAAGTAAGGTGTTCCTCCCCCTACCGATTCATTAAACATAAACCACTCAATCTTCAAATTTGACGTTGGTCTATTTTCTTCGATGGCTATATTGTCTATTGAAGGTATCCTTTAATGACCTTGATAGATTGTACTACATTCCTTTAACTATGTCCCCACAGATGTTAAAATTTGGGTAATCTTTAAAATTACTTTGAAGACATTAACTAGTTATATTTTAACAAATAGTAAATTGACTGTCCTAAAAATCACTTCATACTTTTAAAAGGAGAACTTCTGAATGCATTTTTATGCACATTTCGCTGAATAAAACAATAATGAATTTAATCAATCTCAAGGGCACTTTTCAAAACAAAACAACAACAAAAAAAAAGAAGAAACGTCATGCGTTAAGCATAGATTATGAAACACTTTCCAACACTTCCTGAATGCTTTAAAAAAACTTTGTTATTTAGGGAAATAAGGTAAATAAGATAACTAAGTAAACATTTTATAAAACGAATAAACATTTGAAAAACTGATTTCAGCAGTTACCGTCCATAGCCAAATATGTATTCCAATTCTTTGGACAGACATGTATTTTATTTGTAGGTTCATATATATACTAGTTTAGCAAGATTTTAGCAATTTCGTTTAGCAAGAAAGCGCATAACTGGATGAAATTTCTCTTTCAACAATTTATGCTAATAGATGAAAACGTACTTGAATACTTTTGTACAGTCCTGTAGTTTACATAGTACCTTTATTACACGCCATTATTTAGCTAAAATTTAATTCAAATTAAACACTCTTAAAACTACCTGAAATCACATTTCAGAAATTATCATCCATAGACAGCTATATTAATTCGTTGCGCGGACCCAGTATATCATTTTCTCTATATTCTACAAACATATCTTAGTAAACTAAATTCATTTCAGCTTAAAAATGCACAACTCATTTAAAACCCACCTTTAAGCTATTTACGCTCATATTCAGTAACCCTTACGAATTCTTTTGTGTAGCTCTGCATATGAATTATAGCATTTATACACACCATATACTATGCATAAATATCGTGAAACATAAAAGCGCACAACATAATTAAAAATGCATGTCAAACAATCATCGCTACCGTACAGTACTTCGGGTGCAATATAGTATCTGAAATCTTTTGTGTGTCCCTGTAAATGCTATGCACTTCGTATTATACATGAAATAAGTTATATTAAACCTCAGCAACGTATATCAATTTCATTATACAGTATAACTTCAAAAATCTGGCATCAACGGGACTGAGACTATGTCGGATTTTTGAAACTTTCGGATTTTTGAAGGAATATCCAAAGTAGTAACTATGAATATCAAAAGTAGTCCTATATTCTTAATGGTACCTTTAGCTATATTTTAATTCATTATTAAATGATAATTATGTAACAAAAACAGAAAATTAAACAATAAAAAAACTTACTTTAATTGATATTTTCTATGTTACAGAAAAAAAAAAAAATCTAATAAAGAATGACATTATTTCTTCTCTTGTAATTTCAGAAACATCGATGTCAACTTTGTTTGCTTCAACTTTTTTTGCCGTTCTTCAATAAGTTTTTATTTTTTTTATTTTATACAAATGAAGAATATCTATTTCGGAAACACAGTCTTGATTTTCTAAAGCATAGATTAATTTTCTAATCAAATGTATGCATTTTTCTAGTGACACTTTTTCTTGTGCCGATTGTTCATGCTCGTCTTCTAAGCTGCTACTACCATTATCGAAGGTTCTATTTAGCCCAGCGTCAGTTATCTCGCTGGCCGTTAAATTGTTTGTTGTTGATGCATTTTCTTCAATGCTTAGCCAATCATCTATATACCTATTTTGGACACTGAATGCATTTTCAGATTTTGCGTGTTCAATTCTCTCTTAAATTGCAGCCTTTTCGCGGCAAAATCCTCATCATTGATGTCGCCGTTGCCGAAAATTCGTTCTGGCTATATATTGTGCCATTCATTCGCCAAAGTTGCCCCCAAATTTGTTCCCGTTGCTAAGCAAGAAGTCATACTGTATATGAAATAGTTTAACATAATTCGACTGCACCGCAAACAGTCCCACCCCCCTTCCCATACCATTATGTAACGGAATTCTATGTGTGGCCCTGTAAATGAATAAAAACTACTCTTTGCACCGCATATTCTACAGAATGCATATTTTAGTGGACTCCATAAATGCATACTAATTTTACCATGTTTGAAAGCGTGTAACACAATTAAAAATCATTTGAAACGATTTTTTCCCATTGGCCGTAATGTAACGAAAACCTTTTGACTGTCCCTGTAAATGAACTAAATGTGCTACAAACTTCATTTGAAATAGGGATCGTGCTATGGTAGAGGTCACTAACATCCAAAAATTTCAGAACGATCCAAGTACATTTACGAGAGTTAGAGCGCGGACAGACGGACAGACAAATAAAAGTCATAAACCATTTTTAACTTTATTGGAAAGTGTTAAAAAATGTTTAGTGTTCAAAATAGATATCTTTTTATTTCTTTATTTTTTCTTTTTTTCGTTCCCAAATACGTTCCATACAATAACATATACAAATACAATTTCGTTCCAAACGCGAGTTTTGAAACTCACGTCCTCATATAAATTATAGGAGAAGCAGAATTTAAAAATTGTTAAAAAACTGAATAGTAGAATATTTGGCCTAAATAATCTGTATAAATCGCATACCACTAACACAATCTGTATTAAAACAAAAGTTAAATCACGTACGTTTATTAATCTATACACATTTAGAGATTAACTCTGTCTTATTATTAATAAAAAAAAAAAAAAAAACTGCATATAAACTTTTGCTAAACCTTTTTCTTTTTTTTTTTTCAGAGGCGCATATGAACATAAGAAATTTTGTAACTTTGTCAAATAACCACTAACTAAATCTGTATTAAAATAGTAAAAAATACAAAATCACGTATAATTGTTTATGAATGTATACACATTTATAGATTTGCTTAGCTTTGTCTCATTAAAAGTGAAAAAAAAAAATCATCGTATAAACTTTTGGTAAACCTTTTACTTTAATTTCGTACAATATGAAAATTATTAAATTTTGTAATTTTTTAACTTAAAATCACGTATATTTGATTATTAATCTCTACATATTTATAGATTAACTTAACTTTGTCTTATTAGATGGAAAGAAATTGCGTATAAACTTTTGGTAAACCCTGCCCCCCCCCCCCCCCCCACACACACACATACAAAATATGAACATTATAAACTTTGTAATTTTGTAACCTCGTAATTCCTTTTAACTAATATGCATTACAGTAATGTGTAACTCAAGACAAATTTAGGACAGCAAAATTATGTGCATTTTTGATATGCAAAATGTTATATTTCTTTTCTGTCTTACTAGTGGGCATACTCTTCCTCTTTAACGATGTCCCTTGATTTATTCCTTGAAGAAACACAAATTGGATGAAAACACACAGCGATAGAAAGAAAGCACACGATAATCATTTGCTTAACAAATAAATTATTTTGGAAAATCTCTTATAAGGTAAAAAGTATTTTAAAAAATCAAAATGGAAAATTAAATGAAATCATTTTTATGTACACTGAAACAAATGAAATTTTATTATCCCCCCCCCCCCCCCTCCTTCTTCGCACTTTAAAAAAAAAGTTCTTTGACCTTCGCCACGATATTGACGTATTCAAAACTTCATTTCTCTCCTTTGCTTTCCTTATATCTTTCTTTGTAGTCTTCCCCCCCCCCCTCTCTCTTTTATTTATTTATTTATTTTATTTGATACTTATCGAAATAATAAACAAAAATAAATAAGTAAATAAATATGAAATATTAATTTAAATGCATATTTTACTAATAGAGAAAAAATATTTTCTCAAATTGAAAGAGTGACTTCGTGTTTGTTAAAAAACTGAATAGTAGAATATTTGGCCTAAATAATCTGTATAAATCGCATACCACTAACTCAATCTGTTCATTTCAAGAAGTTCCTTATTGAATGTCAAGCATTCTGAATTAAATTATTTTATTTTCATCAAAAGTTTATGTTCAAATTTATTTACAGCTTACTTTCAATTATATATTTAGGTAATTACACATTTAGCGCATTTTATTTTCCGATATTACAGAGATATTGTAAATAAAAGTTTAATCTTAAACAAACCAAATTCATGAATTCGACAAATTTAATTTGATGGTAAGAGCATACATTCATAAATAGAGTAATTCCACATGAAATCTACACACATTGTTTGAATTATAATCATGCGAAATTATCTGTAATGAAATGAATTTCAATTTTGAAGTAATATCAGGATAATAATAATAATAATAATAATAATAATAAGTCATTTATAGCTTTATTTTTATAATTTTAATTACTTTCACATTTTTGTTTTACTGTGAGTAAATCTTGCGAGATAATTATAATGAAATTAAAATGTCATTGTAAAAAAAAAAAAAGAAAAAAAAAAGATTATAGCAAAAAACCCGAAATTGGAATTATTAGATTGACTCTGTGAGATGCGTTTCAAATATTATTGTAAGCATTTCTTTGAAGCAATCATAAATTAAAAATCCAGATAGCTTTAATTTTTAAAACAGGAAGACTTAAAATCTCAAACCATAAAGTATTCTCTCTGTAGAATCTGTGGTGTGGTGCATACACCCTTCCCCCTTTTTTTTAAACAATACTATAATGATTTGCAGATGTTAACCGACCCGTTCCGAAACATAATAGATAACAGCATATTTCTCTTCTCCACTTCCAAGATAAGAAAACTTGTCTTTTCAACTTGAAAAACATAGTAAAGTAAGTGAAAACAGCTTCTTATAGTAGAAGAGTTACCAGAATAATGTAGGTATAGGAAAATTTAGAATGCATACAAATGTTTTTTTTTTTTTTTTTTTTTTTTTTTTTCGTTTCGCATCGTTTTAGCGAAATCATACTTTAAGGGATCAGGGTTTTATTTCAACCTCAACGTAATCAATGAAAATATCGAGATACAGAAAATTTTAGATCTTTGTGCTTTCGATAACTTTAGAACTATAAAAAAGAAAGCCCTTTCTTTATCTAATTGATTTAAGAAATTGTAGACCAAAGTAATATTTCGTTCGTTTCTCTATAGGCAGACGTGATTGGTAAAGCGATTAGTAGATTCGCATAACAATTGTTTCAAATAAATCAGGCTTCTCGAATGAAAAAGTTATGTTGTCAATACAACTTTCCTAACTTTATATTTCTACTTACACATGTGGACCCATGTGTTATTAAAATATATATATTGGTTCTCAATATTACATATTTATTTTTTAAACTAAAGTTTAGGAAGTGTCAAACTGCGCTTTCATAAAATATACAGTGGCGTTTTTTTTATTTATGAATGTAACAGAAATAATACGTAAGAAATAAAATCAGCAATTCGTCATTTCATTAGCTCTTACTCTAATATTCTTCACTCAAATTTCTATCAGATTTATTAAAGATTAAGGATTGCCGTTTAAACTCAATATCAAATTATTTTAATATGTCAAAAATATTTTTTCAAAATCAAATCGGCCATGTTTCATGCTTGAAAAAATATAATTAGCTGGAAATCAGCTAACACTTTTGTATAATGTAACTCATATTGCATTGTTAAATTATGCCTTTAATATTCATAACGTAAGTGCTTTTGTTTAGCGAAAATTAGACTTATTTTGATACAAACGTTATATTTAACATAGTTTAGTTATGGTATAAATCAACTTCAGGGCCGTAACCAGCAAGGCACGTCAGGGGGGGGGGGGGGGGTGCTGGACAGATAATTACACCTGTTTATTTTCTATTAAATTTATATCCAAAATTGTTAATTGGTCCAAATCATCCAAGCAACCTCATAGCAAATTGGTATATAATTTTATATACCTTAGATAAATTCAAATAATATAAGAGATCGTATTTACCTAAATTCTAGTAGAAGAGCAACGCGAAGCATTAATAAAATTAAATTATAATTCGCGTCAAATTGTAATTATTAAATTTGAATAATTACGAATAAAATTAAGAGTTTGCTTTGTGAATTATTTAGACGAACTCTTCCACTTATGAATTAAACTAAAATTAAAAATATAAAAATAAATTGACACACTTTAAATATTATCAATTGAATAATTACAGAAACTTTTTAAAACTTGATTAAATATTTTATTTACATTGAACACAACTATATACAGAAAAACATAATATTAATTCAAAAATTAGAAAGCAATACTTTTGTTTGCTTCTCATTATTTTATGTATATTTAATCTTTAAAAAAAAGACATTATTTTCATGTACTCTAATTATTATATTTTTTTTCTTTTTGCTAAAAGAATAATTCTCTTTCATTTTTAAATTACCTTAATCTTATTTAATTATTGGTTTTGTCGGATCTCAGATTACTCTCTACCATAAAATATCAGAAAAGTATTTTTTATGATTTTTCATATGATCTTAAGTGGTAAAAGAAAATGTTTAAAATAGTACCCTTTTTTAATATACGGGATGGTGGCCTTTATTCATCAAATTCAGAGTTGTCGCGTTGCTTGGGATCATATTCTTATGTCATCCGGAATTCGCTTTGTATCAGAGCGGCAACATCGGGATGGCAGGATGCAAAACTACGGACCTCTGTAGAATAATCCTCTTTATTTTAACATCAGGAAGACATCCTCAATTTGGCTTGCTTAGGCTCACTCCGATAAGTACATCAGGAAGACATCCTCAATTAGGCTTGATTAGGCTCGCTCCGATATGTACATCAGGGAGACATCCTCACTTAGGCTTGATTAGGCTCGCTCCGATATGTCCATCTCGCCTGGGCTTTACTAGGGCTTTTAGGATTCATCGCACGGGCTTTCAGGAGAGCTCCTGCGTCCTCTACATCTTTTTTCAGACTCTCTTTTTCAAACCTTATTCTTCTTGCACCCCAACTCCTGCAGTGGGTGGAACTATTTTGTCTAGTCCACTGATATTGGATGTGAGAAGATTTTTTATTATACTTCGATAGGCCTATTAGCTAACAGTCTGCAAATGGCCCCTTACATATACTTTAATATTATTATCTGCCTAAAAGTTTGGGTGGTCTGAAGCCATAAATTTATCCCAACACTTTTATTGAGGCCATAAATTGATTCCAACGTTTTTATGATTTTACGATTTCTAATTATACACCACTTTCCATTGGCTTGTCATAAAACGACACCATGGCGTCTGGCTATTGTTGTTGTCTGAGATCCGAACTCCATTCAACATTATACATTCATTTTACAATACAACAATTTAAAAAATATATATATTTACTATTTAAAATCAACTTAATAATTTTTGTATGAACTTACACTCTTATTTTACTTAAATATATAAACATTATAATTTTACACTCATAATTATATTTTATAAAAAATATTTATACAAACAGAAATAACAAATTACGCAATTTTACTTTGATTTAACCAACATGGTGCGGGAACATATCATAGTTATATGTTGCCCAGCAGGGGGCTCTGAAAATTTTTGGGAGGGCTAACATCTTTTAACAATCTATATCTCTTTTTAAATTAAACACAGTAAAACCTGTGGATACGGGGTTGTCGGTAAAGAAACCCGGCTATAACATAACCTGTCTATAAAAAAAAAAAAGGGGTCTATAACTTAACCTGTCTGTAACGAATTTCTTAAACGAAAAAAAAGTTATGATTCTTTGAAAAAAGAAATACAAAACAATTAGAGGCATTGTACCGTTTGCTAAGACGAAAACCTATCTAAAATGGAATTTTCTCCCATTCTGTGTGATTTTGCATTAACAGGTCTAGTTTTATTTAATGGAAAACAGATTGCATCCAACATCTCATAAAAAAGGTAGCTTTATTCAAATTTTAATAAAGAAAAATCGTGCACATTGTGTATAAAATTATCATAGCTTATAACTGTTTTCACTTTATTAAACATATTTTAGAAAACCTAGTAAGTAAAAATATTTCTGATTAAAAATAATTTACAATTGGTATAATAAGTAAAAATTGTTAACTGGTTTATTTTTTTTTTTAACTGCTTACTTAACAAAAGTGAAATGAAAAAAAATATCATGCACTGAATACTGATTAAGGTTGTACTTTACAATTTATTATATTACAGTGCATGCTATTGATCTTATTTAATTCAGTCCATTGTAAAAGTAACAAGCAAACATAGTTCAGATTACATAATATTTCCGTAAAGTATAAATAGTAACTTTCTAAATAACGTTTAAAACTTCGTTAAAATGTAGAGGATGTTCGCACATTTTTGTAATTATTTTGGATTTCTCTGTGATTTAAATGTAAATGAAAAACATATAAATAAATATAACCTATATAGCATTTTTAATCGACTGATTTAAAAAAAATCATTGATTTAAATCATAAATTTTCTAAATGTTTAAAATGACATTAGAAAGTATAAAATTTAAGATGAACATAATTTGGAAAGTTTCTACAGGTATTTTGACTTATGAATACATAAAAAAAAAGCTTTAAATAATTGTTTTTAAGTTTAATTCCAGACTGTGGAAAAAAGTTTAAGAACAGTAATTTTCTAAAAAGCCTAGTTTTTATCTAACATAAAATAAAAAGGATTTTATTTTAAAATGATATTTAAATCTAATATAAAATGCAATGTTATAATTTTCTTTTAGTAATCAAATTATTCATTCTCTTGTATAAAATATGCATAGCAAGTATAGTAAATTTTTGCAAGTAAAAGAATAAAATAGCCAGAACCTCATTTTCGCATTCTACTTTTGTAACAATAAATTTATAGCAGATAAAGAAGAATTAAAGAATGATATCGGCTGAACCGCTATTGTAAAAGAATGTATAAGAGAAAAAGAAGCAATTGGTATAAAATATTAAGCACAGCAAAAGCTTCTTCAATAAAGGTTGAATAAATGTTTGTTATTTAAAATTTTTGAACTCATATATACCAAATAAAAATTGCTAGGGATTAAAAAAGCACCAAAACTATTTGAAACACTGAATGCTGAGAGTCCCCACTGAGTGCTGATAATGCTGCTGTTTATGGTTTGAGGATTTCAGATATAACTGGTTATTCCTTATATTTACTCTGTATGTGTATATGAATGGGTTAAAACATTTTCATATTTTTTTGGGATTAGCATATGCATACATGTGTGTAGATTTAGATTTAGGCGATTAACAGTACAAATGAAAAATGAGCTGCAAATAATATTTGTTAGTTTTGCTATTTGTGCTACTAATTAATGAAATCACTTATTTGCAGTTTTTATTAATTCTGTAATCATTTACTCTTTTCTCTAGATAATTGTTTTAGGGTGCCACAACCTGTCCTTTATGAAATTGGCAAAATGCACCCCGCCTTTTTAAAAAATAGTGAAATTCACCAGTAGTTGTAGCCAGAGATTTCTTGTAAAAAACTTCCCCATTCCACAGTATTTCTAAATCCATGTGCCCAAGACTTTGCAAAAAGGATAGAACTTTATTTCTTAAAAAAAAAAAAAAAAATTAACTTGTTATTTAATTGTATTTTTCAATTCGTAATTCAAAAATTATTAAAATTAATGACACTTTATTAACGACACTTAATTAATTAATGACACTTTATTATACTAAGAAACTATATACTTTTTCCCCCTTATATAATTACTTAACACATGACTAATATATTTCCTCATGAAATAGCGCCCTTTTTTGGGACTAGCATCCTGCCCCTTTTTCTTTCTAGAATGAATACTAAATTATTAAAGATCATTTTAGTAATTAAAGCATAAAAATGTATATTATGTTCCTAATTACAGAGTTAATTTTTTGTTTAATAATCATTAATTTTAGTGTTAAACAATTTAATAGTAAATACAGTTATTAATAATTTTAATAAACGTAAATATCACTAGTTAGTACTTAATACAGTTTTACATAATTATTACAAAATGTTAATGTATATAACATTATTGTATGCTACTAATTAATGAAACTACTAATTTGCAGTTTTTATAATTTATGTAATTACTAATTAATAATAATTTTATTAATTAAAGTGTAAAATCACAGAATATGTTAGCAATTAGAGGTTAAATTGGTTTGGAAACCTAAAACTCTTGGTAGCTATTCAGTATTTGAGCGCTGGGAAAAAAAAATCATAAAAATCCGATTTAAATAAAAAAAATCTGATTTTATCAAAATCCGATATATATATATATTTTTTTTTTTAAATCATGTTTTTTTTTTTTTTTTATACCTAAAAATAGGTGACATAATTAATTATAAAAAAAGAGAAATGTCAAAGTTTACGTTTGGCTGGGAAAAAGGTACAAAATGCATACCCAACAAAGGTACTTGCTTATCACAGCTTATTATATTTAAAGTCGTATCTCATGTTTTAAAATAAAATCCAATCTCCACGCCTTTGCCGAAATACTATCACAAAATCTTTAAACATCTCTATAGGAAATGTAAACAAAATTATAAAATCTGATTTAGAGCTAATAAGGGAAAAAAATGTTCATCACCTAATGCGAAATCATGTTTATCAGCATAAAATTATGTAGAGATTTTTCCATGAAATTTATTTGGCAGGAGAAAAATGGAAATATGCAGCTACAATTGATGAGGCTTGGATATGTTTACCTGACTGCAATAGAAAAACACCTAAAATGTTGGTTCAGTGAAAACAAAGAAAGTTTTGCTATAGGTTTTATGGTTACTGCTAGATTCTCTTATAACAGAAAACTTAAAATAAGGAAAAAAGAAAAAAAAAAAGTCAAAATTTACTCGGATTACTATCAGAAATATGTTTTAACAGCTGCATTCAAAGAAGGCATTCCATCACTTTACCCAAACACTGCTCACTGAGTTAAATTCCAAAAGTATAAAGCTACCAGCCAGCAGCCATACCTATAAATCTATTGCTATACTTATAGAAAGAAAAAGAAATGAGAAATGAAATCGAAATTAAGACTATCCCATTTTTGGGCTTTTATAACAAGCTCTTTATAAGCAGCATTCTAAAACATTAGATGGACTCTGGAAGATTGTTGATTAATGGAACAAAATCAACATTTACATTAGATAAAAGTTGTAATATGATAGTTCAAGAAAAGGGCTATCAGAAAACACATTCGAAAATAAAATTATTATCTTTGTTTATATATTTCTTTTTCCAAAATCGTTACAAAAATGTGTGTACATTCATTCGTAATAAAAATTAAGATTTCGCGAGAATTGAAATTTAAATTCCGCATATTATTATATCCTTTAAAATATGAATCGTTATAAATATATATATATTAATTATATATTTTCAACACATACCTGGATTTTATAATAATAATAAAAAAAAATCTATTATAATTCCAATTTCTATATTTTTCAATACTTTTATCAGAAGGCAGGGGGTTGGGGGTGAGAAAGCTATAGCATACGTTTTATGTGTTTTTCGTTTCCTGAAATTCGCTGGATTAAAATTTAATCACTAAAAAATTACTTTTTGCAAATATGTCAGAAAGTAGCTTGTTTAGATTTGAAAACAGCATCTAAAACGTAAAATTTGTTGAGCTTGAATAACTATATCTGTACATTTTATGCCTTTATCATTCTTTTTTCCCTTTTTTCCCCACAAATGTGTCAGAAAGTAACTGATTAAAAACAGATTTAAATACAATAGCCACTGTTTACGCGAAGAGATTTTTGTATAAACCTTATAATACACATAACTTTAAACTTAATATAATACTTTTGCGTATAATGTTTAATTATAAGATAAAAGAAAAATTGTTTTTGTCAATCATCAAATGTAAAGAAAAAATTCGATAAAAGGGATCAAAAGCAAAAAAGGAATGTGTCTTTCCCACGCTTTTCTAATACTATACTCCTGCCTACACCCATAGCTAGAAACGGCGTTCAATTATTTTTTTTCTCCCACTTCTATAAATTGGCAATCTTTTTCTTTAGTAATACACATGTTGTCAACAGACAACCATTAAAAAAAAAAAAAAAAAAAAAAAAAAAAAAAAAAAAAAAAACGTGTTCCAGTGAATAGTTTGAAGACGGTTTGCCCATTGCTGCACTAATTCTAATCAGTTTGAAAAATATATGCTTATTTCCGTTCGCACTGAGGGAATCAGGTGTACTAACACATGTGGGGACCGGTTTATGCATCTGGACTTCAGGAGGAAAAAATGTTCCTAATTATCTTGCAATTCGAAAATTGTACCACAAGATAATATAACACAACTGATATGCTTCTGAATAGAAGGTTTTTTTTTCTTTTTCTTTCTTTCTTTCTTTTCTTTTTTTTTTTTTTTTTTTTTTTTTTTTTCATATTTCGTTGCATTCAAGGATTCAAGGCAGTTGAAAGTTAAAACATCTAAAATGTTTTTCTTGCAAATATAGTTTTTTTTTTTTTTTTTTTTTTTTTTTTACATTAGTTAAAATATACATAAAAAAATAGTGAAATGATTAGGGGAGGGGGGGGCTCTAGAGAAAGCTAGGGGGGGGGGGCTCAGTCCACCCTGCCCCCATCTGGTTACGGGCCCGATCAACTTTCAACATTATATTAATGCAATATTAGTATTATTCTCACAGCATTTTGTACAAGCGTTACCCTCTGTGTATATGGTGATTTCTTCCATTTATCCAGCACAAAAAAAAAAAAAAAAAAAAAAAAAAAAAAAATAGCTGAAGAAAAAAATCAGGTCTTTTTCTGCGGAGCCTTTTGAAAGTATTTTTCATGGCAATATAACAGTAACTGTAAGCATTGGATAATAATTCCCCAGGAATGATATTCAGTTGCAAAGGATAAAGTTTTATATTTTTGTAACGTAGTTTTTATTAAATACTTGGCCTGTAAAAATCGATATAACAAGTAACACTAGTAGGCAAAACTTTAGCATTCAGATGTTTCAAGGATTTATAAAAAACGAACCAATAAAACAGAAATAACAGAAGCAATAAACAAATGTTTTTTTTTTTTTTTTCCTATTGGTATGGGTACTTCGACTGAAAACAACTTCAAGAGTCGGCATGCTATTGGCATTGAATAAAAAAAAGTAATTAAAAGCAAAAAAAGCATCCCCTCCCCCCTCACGCCAAAAAAATAAATAAATAAATAAATAAGAAATAAAATGGCATGGTCAGATAAAGAAATGAATGCTGTCAAACATCACTAATCCAAATATTTTGTAATAAAACATTTACCAGGAAAATAAGAAACCGAAAAATACTCAAAAAATCTAAGAGTACACTGAAAGATTTGGAGCAAATCTATTACTTTGTAACAGAATCAAATCATTTATAAATTTCTAACATATTCCTATAATTAATTATTCGGATATTAATAAATACTAATTCAAATGTTGGATGCTTTAAGTTAATATGCATTTCGACTTTAACATAGAAAAAGTAGTTTGATAAATTAGATATGGTAGCGATAAAACTGCCAACTTTTGTGCTTTTCAGCTACTCTACTTTAATGCAATCTTCCCCTTATTTAATCCTCGAAATTTGGCGATAGATAAGGCAAAAAATGCTTTTTAAAAATAGCGGAAAGAAAAAAGTGTAAAAGTTGGCAGCTATGAAACTACCGCCTAAAAGCTTTAAAAATTAAGTATATTAGACTGAATAAAACTAGATACAAGCAACACATCAATCAGACTTGTAACGTATGCTACTTTACATATTTATTAACGAAATCCTTCTAACATAAATTGGTAGCTCTAAATCTGTTACTTTGAACTAAGCACTGGTAATAACTTCAGAGAAATAGTCAATGCACTGATTAAATACGAACATATAAAAAGGATTTGGGCGTAAAAAAATGGTAACTGTGATTTATAATTATTATTATTCACACGTAAAGCCGTTAACTACATCCTGACATCTTTTTAAATGTACAAGTTTTCTTTTTGAATCATATGTCATAATATTATACATGAATTTCAAAAGTTATGCCATAAATTTTATATATAAATTTTAGAAAAAAAGACTTCTTGTATATAAATCTGATAAAATAAAAAGAATCATTCAAAATGTGTGGTACATAAGTGCAACTGAGGATGTTGAGAATACAGTCTTTAACACATTAGCTGTTTTAGAGAAAACAATCACGATGGTTCACGAGAGGATAGTTATAGTTTTCTTTAAAAAACTCGAATCTTCATCTCGAAATTACATTTTATTATTTACTTATTTTACAAACGAGCGCTTAATTTTATAGCATTACGGTTGTTCTGAAATTAAAGGAAGATACTTTATGTCACCTTTCTGAATTAATTTTTGTTCGGAAACACATGAAATTAGCAAGTGTTATGATTATGTAATTATGTATTCTAATGTATTTTTCATCTTTTTGGTAAAAACAGAGGATCTATCAGAAAATCTTGCGTAAGTTTGCAATTTGAACGGAATTGCCGGCCTCGACAGTACGGGAAAGGAGGAAATATGCTGTCACGTATCAATAATTGCTTATAACTCCTTAGGTAATTTATTTATCAAAAAATTCAAAACGCCATTCGATTCCAAATTACGTTAATATCCTGGCCTGTCAGTTTTATACTTTTAATTTTGAAAATGAGTCAGAAAATGTGTCAAAGTTTCCCATTTTTGAGAAGAGAGTAGAGAATCGCCTTAAGATTGGAAATAAAAAATTAAAATTTAAAAAATGACAGAGCTATTATAGTTTTCTCTTAAATTATAAAAGTAAATGAATCAGGATGCTCCTAAAATAATTTAAATCAAGTACCGTAAAGTACCGAAAGTAAGCCCCTCTTTAGCAAACAGGAAATTGTAATGATTTTAAGGGGTGCTTATAATATGAACTTTTGTGAAAAAGGTAGGGAAATTGCTAGGATGGGGGGGGGGGGTATTTGGAATTTAGGAAATTTCACAGGATTTGAACAATTTTAAAAATAAAATCAGATCAAATTAAACTCTCTTCCATAGAAGCTAAGTAGTTTCCATTAATAAAAATATTAAATTAATGAAGCAAGTTTAGATAAAATAGTTAATTTACATGAAGAAATATGAACAAATATTATAAAACTTTATCTCAATATAAATATCTATTAAATCTTATTAGTGCATAAAAATCAAGGTAAAAATTAATAGTACAATATATTGAACATATGCCATTCTGATACAAGGATCAGTAAAGAGATTAGATAAAAATAAATTTCATAAGATACATTCATTTAGAAGATATGGGAAAAAATTCTTAAGGAATTTCCTGAAAAACACAGATGGATTCAGAGCGCCAGAAAATAAAACTTCAAGAGGAGACCTTATAAGTGGAACTTTTTCAAAAAAGAAAAAAAATCATATATGATGGGGGGCGGGGGAAATCTTATATTTGGGAGGGGGGCTTACTTTCGGTACTTTATGATAAATCAAAAGTAGAAAAATAAAAGAATAATTGGTACTCTTGATTCACTATTTCGTAATAATATAATTTTCTTGTTTCCGCAAAATCTTCTCCTAAAATTTTGGGATTTATTCTGAGGTTTTTAAACATTTTTGCCACTGGCTGTCTATTTACAAATGCTTTTCATATTATAAATTTATACAGTAAAAAGGAAGGAGGGATACAGAAAACAAAGTAATCTATCCATGGAACAGTTTGAGTTCCGAAAAACGATAATCCTAAAACATTTTGCACATAAATTAATATAAAACTTATTAGAAAATAACAAAAATAAACTCTTGTTATCCTATAAATTTAGCTACATCAACCATAAAAAGCATAGTAGTATAACTCAAATATTATTTGTAGAAAAACAAAATGTATGTGTTACTAAAAAATGTAATACTCAGGGTTTGTAAATATCACGATATTTTCGAAAATATCAAAAATATCCGATATTTTGACATATATCCGATATTTTCAATATATGTCCGATATTTTCAAAATAGTCAACTTACTGCTGATAATAAATATTTTCAAGCATTATATAAATTAGAAAATAAAACATATTGCACATGACATGAGAACTTAAACAATATGCTAAAAGTGTGTTTTTTTTAGGTAGCTTTCATTACAAAAAGCTACCTATTGCAGCCGTTCGGAGGAAAGCGATTTCAAAAAATGTTGGTATATTTTCATCGATCATGACCCCCAGACCCCGAAACCACCCTCCGTTCAAAATTGACATATATATATATATATATATATATATATATATATATATCATCATCATCATCAACCGTTTTCAATCCACTGCTGGATGTAGGTCTCCCCCAGATTTTTCCAATGTTTCCTGTCTAGTGCTTTAGTCATCCAATTTACACCGGCTACTTTTCTGATTTCATCACTCCATCTTACTTGAGGTCGTCTTCTTGGCCGTTTTACATCTCTGGGATACCACTGTAGGGTGTTTGTGCTCCATCTATTGTCTTGTCTTCTTGCGATGTGCCCAGCCCATTTCCAATTTAGCCGTTTAATTCTTTCAATGATGTCAAAAACTTTCGTCTGACTTCTTATTGTCTCTTCTAGTTATACCTAGCATACATCTTTCCATACTTCTCTGTGCTGTTTGTAATCTTTGTACCATCCGTTTTGTTAGCGTCCATGTTTCTGCTCCATAAGTTAGGACAGGCAAAGCACATTGGTTAAATACCTTTCTTTTCAAACACAGGGGCATGCTACTCTTCAGAATAATATTGTTCTTCCCAAAAGCACTCCATCCATTTCTTATTCTTCTATTGATTTCATTCATGATACTATTATCAGATGATATTTCTTGCCCAAGGTACACATAACTTTGCACTTCTTTAATTTCAGTGTTGTTGTAGACGATTTTCTTTTTTGATGCAAATGAATTGAACATCACCTTAGTCTTTTCCAAGTTTATTTTTAATCCCACATTAATGCTAGCTTCTGCCAAATCTTTTAGCATATTTTCCAATTCTTCAGGACTGTTACTGAAAATTAAAATGTCGTCAGCGAATCGGAGATGACTTAAATATTCCCCATTTATTCTAATCCCTTTGTTTTCCCAATCCAGCTTCTTGAAAATATTTTCTAAGACAGAAGTAAAAAGCTTAGGCGAAATGGTGTCTCCTTGTCTTAGCCCTCTTCCAAGCTTGATCTTTGCTTTTCCTTTGTCCAAGTGGATGGTTGCTGTTGCTTTCTTGTAAATCTTCTTTATAATATTGATGTAAGGTTTGTCTATACCAATGTCCTCCAGAGATTCTACTACTGCTGATGTGTAGACCGAATCAAATGCTTTTTCATAATCAATAAAGGCAAGGCAAAGAGGTAAATTATATTCCTTATGTTTTTCTATGAGTTCCCTTACCGTTTGGATATGATCCATTGTGCTGAATCCACTTCGGAATCCTGCTTGTTCTCTAGGTTGAGCTGAGTCCAGAGCTGATTCAAGTCTTGTCGTTAAAACTTTGGTGAAAATTTTATAAATCACTGACAGTAAGCTGATTGGACGGTAGTTTTTAATGTTTTCCTTCTCTCCTTTCTTGTAAAGTAGCACCATCACAGCATTATTCCAATCTTCTGGTACATCTGACTTCTGGAGACATTTGGAAAACAGTAAGGATAGCATTTTTGCAAATTCTTCTCCTGCTTCTTTGATAAGGTCGATTGTAATTCCATCTTCTCCGGGGCATTTACCTTCTTTCATAAATTTAATGGCTTGTAAAACTTCGTCTGTCGTCACTGGGATTATGGCATCGGTTTCTGTTAAGTTTTCTCAACAGGATCACATAAGTTGATTTCCCTCTGATCTTCACATTTATATAAATCGTTATAGAATTTTTCGACAATGTGTACTATTTCTTTATTGATTTTGGTGATTGTTCCATCTGCCCTCTTTAGTGCAAAAATAACTTTTCTTCCAACACAAAGTTTTCGCCTAGCTGATTTTAAACTTTTGTTATCTTCTAGAATTTTCTTGACAAGATCAGAGTTAAATTTTCTGATATCTTCTGTAACACATTTTCTTACCGTTTTACATAATTCAGCATATTCAACTCTTGATTTAGGATCGTTTTTCTTCATTTTAAATTCTCTGCGTTTCTTCATCAATCTTCTTGTTTATTCTGTTATTTTCTTTGTCTGCTTTACTTGTGCATCGCCGGCTATCTTCTTTGCAATATCTTGTAGAGTACTGGTTAGTTTCTTGTTCACTACTGTAACATCTTGCTCTTCTTCTAAAGCTGATTGAAGTACTTGGAAACGGTTTTTAAGTTCCAAATGGAATTCTTCTTTATGTTTCTGGAGATTTATTATATCGATTGATTTCTTTGAGTGTTGCAAAAGCTTCATTCTTTCCACTTTAGTATTTAACAGCAGTTTGCATCTAACCAACCTGTGATCACTTCCTGTATTGAAGTTATTGAGAACGCTGCAATCCTGAATAAGATGCTTTTTGTTTGTTAAGATGTAGTCGATTTCACTTGTTGAGCCATTTGCACAACGCCATGTCCATTTTCTTTGTGGCTTTTTCTTGAAAAATGAATTCATGATATACAACTGTTCACATTCTGCAAACTCAATCAATCTGTTTCCTCTTTCATTTCGCACCCCATATCCATGATTTCCTACTGATAACTCACCTTTCTCTTTTTCCCCAATTCTAGCATTCCAGTCTCCCATTATTAATTTTATGTAGCATTTTCCCTTTTGATGCATTGAAGCTACTTCTTCATAGAAATCCTCAACTTCTTCATCAGTATAGCTTACTGTTGGTGCATAAACTTGGGTAATTTGCAGCTTGTATCTTCTGGACACTTGTATTACTAACCTTGCAACTCTATCTGATGCACTATCATATTCTACGATGTGATTCTTCCACCTTTTATGAATCAGAAATCCTACACCGCTTGTTCTCCATCTTCTGTGCCTCTGTAGTATAATACATGTCCGCTGGCAAGATCTGTCTTCTCTTCTCCTTTTCTTCTTACTTCACATAATCCTAAGATGTCCCAGTTGATTCTTTCTAATTCTTCTTCAAGTTCCTGAAAACGATTTTCCGAAGATAGGGATCGTCCATTATACGTAGCCAAGGTCATCAACTTATGGCAGCCTAGCCGAGCTCGGTTATTCTTAGCACCCTCTGTCTTCATGTCTTTCTGATCGCTGCCGTAACCAGGAACATTCAGACCGCCGGGAATTAAGGGCCGTGATTTATTTTGTGAATTCATGGTAAAATAAGGTGGGTAGGTGGCCAAATTCCTCCACGCTGGCCAAGCGGGTTGGAGGAAGACCATCCGCGTTCGTTCCCCATGCACTAGGCAAGGGTACTAACAGGCTGTACAGGGGGAAGGTGCGGATTGGACATTATGTCTCCGCTCCCAGTCGATTCCTTTAAGTCCTCCTTGAAGGCAATTAAAGGGTCTTCTCCTGGTTAATAAGCAGAGGCTATTAAACAGCCCATATATATATATATATATATCCATATATATATATATATATCTGACTTTTGTCACATTGTAACTCTCGTATTTATGAACCGATTTGTATGTAATTCGGTGTGTACATAGTACATACCAATGTCTCGACCTAGTTCGTTGGCCAGCTTCATCCGCCATATTGTTTCAAAATGGCGGCCATTTAAAATTTTTAAAAACATTTAAAATTTGAAATGTGGTACCAAAAAATTTAAAATGGAAAAATATTTTTTTCTTATGTATTTGACCTTTATACAAAGATTCCGGAGCAGTTTCTGTTTTGTCTATATCTTAAAAAATGGCTGAGTTATAGCATTTTGAATTTCTAGCGTGGTTGACATTTTGAAACGTCCTGATTTTTGTCACGTGATAACGGGCGTAATTATGAACCGATTCGGATGTACCTTTATATGTACATAGTACATACAAATATCTCGACCGAGTTCGTTGTACAGCTTCATCCGCCATCTTGTTCCAAAATGGCGGCCATTTAAAGATTTAAAAAAATTTAAAATTTAAAATGAGATACCAAAAACTTGGAAAATGAAAAAGATTTTTATCGTATGTGTTTGACTTTAATACAAAGATTCCGGAACAGTTTTTGTTTCGTCTATATCTAAAAAAAAATGGCTTAGTTATAGCATTTTGAATTTCTATTGTGGATGACATTTTAAAACGACCTGATTTTTGTCACGCGATATCAGGCGTATTTATGAACCGATTTGGATGTAACTTGGTCTGTACATAGTGCATACAATGTCTCGACCGAGTTCGTTGGCCAGCTTCATTCGCCATCTTGTTTCAAAAGGGTTGCCATTTAAAAAAATTAAATTTAAATTTAAAATGAGGCATTAAAAAATTGGAAAATGAAAAAGATTTTTTTATGTGTTTGGCCTTGATACAAAGATTCCGGAGCAGTTTTTGTTTCTGAAAATTTGTTGTTTTGTTTACATCTTAAAAAATGGTTGAATTTTAGCACTTTGAATTTCTAGCATGGCTAACATTTTGAAACGATCTTGTATTTGTCACGCGATAACACACGTATTCGCCTATTTCGATGTAAGAAGGCATGTCGATAGTATACGTCAATATCTCGACCAAGTTCACTGGCCAGCTTCATCAGCCATCTTGTTTGAAAATGGCGGCCATTAAATTAAAAAAATATATATAATTAAAGTGAGGTGCAAAAAAATTAGAAATTGAAAAAGATTTCTTTCTTAAGTATTTGACCTTGATATAAAAATTCAGGAGCATTTTTTGTTTGTCTTTATCTTAAAAAATGGCTCAGAGTAATTTCATAGTAATTTCAATATCTAATGTGGGTGACATTTTGAAAAATCTGATTTTTTGCCTGCGAAAGCACTCGTATATATCAACTGATTCCGATGTGAGTTAGCATGTGCACAGGACAAAGTTCTCGACCAAGTTCACTGGTTAGCCTGATCCACCATGTTGTCTTAAAATTGCAGGCACTTCAAGATATCGCCGAACTGGGCAACCAAATATAAGTTATTTTAAATAAAAGCAGCTTGGATAAAGCTGACTAATTTCGCGGAATCCTCATTCATAATGATTTAGTATTGATAAAAATTAGTATTGAATCTCCTATATTCGGTTTCCACTAAATTGATTTTCGTGTCTTTGAATAATATAAGTTGGCTTTTTTAAAATAAGGAATATGAAAGCTACCTCTTCCTCCCGGCACTGGCCGGAAGGACTTTTTCCTTTTCTTTTGAAGATACAACTGTCACTCTATCCAGTTGTTGTCAATTATCTAACAGAGGAAGGTGTGGAAATCCCTCGGAGTAAAAGCGATTAGTTTAGCTGGGACACATGCTTGTTAAAAAGGGTTCTGGCAAAAATGATAGTGCATTTTCAACTTTACAGAATGTATTCTTTGGTTTGTTTTAAAGAAAGAAAAAAAATGATATTCATAATCTTGTGTGTTTTTTTTTTAATGTATGTAAATTTTACAATAATTATTCAGATAATAATCCCCAGTTTATTTAACAGCCAATATCAACAAAAAGAGACTTTTTTCAAATGGCCCCATTTTGTTACTTTCAATTTTTTGAATAAAAAAATACTTGAAGCGCTCAGACAATCTTATCTACTTTCATAGTATTTAACAAAAATTAAATGCAGACGTCTGTGGTAATCTATCGGATCCAGCCCAGTTGGAAGTGCACGACGCGCATCACCTATGCAACTGAATCCTCATAGTCAATTTTTGATTTATAAAAATGCAATACCCTTCAAAAGATAATAAATAACTTGCAAAAAAAAAACACGGAACGCAAAATTTCCTTCCTATTCTTAAAAAAAAGCTAAAAACAGCCTTTTTTTCGTTCTTCTGAGAGACAAACCACGTTTACACTACAACCAACTATTTAAAATACTATATCGGTTATATATATAGTTAATATTTTTTTTATCCTTTAATTTCGATTTAAAACATTAATCGACGTCGGTCTGCAGTCCATGCAAAAATTTCACAAAACAATTGACCGAATTCTTGTCAGTGAGTCCCCCCTTATCTTACTTCATCTTTTCCTTTTTATGATATTATCACAGTGCTCTTATGACTGGATAAAATACAATATCATCGAGTAACTTTGCTTATTGTGTGATTAGAAAGGCAGAAGATCGCATTATCGAGTAAATGAATAGTTGAGTGAAAGAATCGGTATAATACCATATGATCGAGTAACTTAGATGGCTTTATGTTATAGATGAGCAGAAGGTCGCATTATCGAGTAACTGAGGTAGTTGTGTGTAGTAATTAAAAAAATACCGTATAGACGAGTAACTTAAATTGCCGTGGCGGCAGAACGGCAGCAGATAGATACAGTCGGCCGAAGTTTGCGTTATCGAGTAACATAGATAGTGTGTAAGAATTAGTATAATGCCGCATCTTCAAGTAATCTTAAAATTAGAATTAAATAATTATATATTAAAGGGAGGAAAATGTTGAAAATTACGTCATAAAAAATGTATTTACACGTGAATATTAAAAATGAAAGAAAACTTTAAAAATAGTAAATTCCTTAATATACGTAAATTTAAACGCAGTAAATGGGGGAAATTACTTCATAATATTTAAAAATGGCCAAATAATAATATTGCAAAGCAGTTTAAAATTAAAAAAATATTTACACGAGACCTTTATTTCATATTTCGAGATGATATATGTAACTATTGTTGGCAATTCTAAGTCAGCGCAAATAATAATATTTCCTTTCTAACAAGAAAAGTATTTTCATGTAAACACAGACTGCTCAAAATAATTAAAGGATATTGTAAGTCTAATATAAAATACCGATTTATTATTACTTTAATAAATCGATGATTGTAACTAATGAAATATAAACGCGTTTGTATAAAACATCACATAGATATAATTAAAAATGCTTATTTTTTAAATTAGGCGAGATCTTAGTAAAAGCTTATGGAAATTACAGTTTTCCTTTATCAACTGTCGTCGATTGCTTGGCGGTAATGTTTATTATCTTACTTCTGGCCCGTCAGGAGAGAAAGTTGATATTTAAATGGTTTAGAATGTTGGTATTCACGAATCGCCAAGATTTGGTAGTTTAAGAAAGTCCATATTTATATATATATTTATTTTATTTTTCACAGAAAGGACTTTTAAGATTAATTGTTAATAAAACATCAATTTTAATCCTTTTTGAAACATTATTGTGTCATGTTTCTTGGCAAAAACAATAAAAGTACCGGTTTCCATATTTAAGGGTTTTAAACTTAACTTTTTAAAATAATTACTCAGACTATGCAGCGATTTGTCAAAATACTCGTCCAAATTCACTTAAGTGAGTCCCCCCCCCGCCTTCACTCACATTTTTACGGTAAAATCTCAGTGTCTTTATGATGGGATAAAGTACCATATCATCAAGTAACTTAACATGCGGTGAGTGTAGATGGAAGAAGATCACTTTATTAAGTAACTGAGAATATGTAAGAATTGGAAAGAGAAAAAAAAAACGTACCATTAAGTAACTTAGATCGCTGTGTGTATAAATCGACAGAGGATCGCATTATCGAGTAACTGAGATAGTTGTGTATAGTAATTGATAAAATACCGTGTGATCGAGTAACTTACATTGCTGCGTAACATACGGCAGAAGATGGCATCATCGAGTAACTAAATGAGCTGTGTGTAGAAATTGGTAAAATATCGCATCTTCGAGTAACCTCAGCTTACTTGACAGAAAATCATTGCATCTGTGAAAGATTTGGTGTTTATACTATCTACTATATATATATATATATAAAATGAAACTGAAAATTTCATTCCAGCTGTTGTTAATGTAAATTATGCTAAATGGATTTTGATGGGACTTGCACTGTTAATTAGGTAATTTTTAGGGGAGTTTTTAGCATTTTGCATATTGTTCTACATCAAATCTTACAATAAATGATCAACAAAAGGAGTCACTTCTTAACAGCCCAAATTTTACCTAAAGCATTAGAAAACATAACGCAATGCCGTTCGCATCATTTTCAGCAATACAGAAAGACAGATAACGTTCCATATTACTTTAAAACAGATGGTCAAATTCACTAAAATTTTTCATTTGTTTCAAAGTTAGTTCGGCAAAACCGACCAGCGAAACGGACAAAGCCTGCTAGTAATATATAAATGGACAATAATTTTTTTTAGGTACAGTGCGTTCATTGCACATATCGCTACATGAAATGTAGATTTTAATTCGATCTCGTTTTTGGTCGATTTTCGAAGACGACAATACAGAAAAGGAAAAAAAGTGCTTCCAAAGACTACAATCGTTTATAACTAAAGAAATGATTCATTTATCGGAAAAGGAAAAATTGATCGATTACAAATTTATGCCATAACTATGTCTGCAACTAGCATGCTTTTATATTTAAAAATTAGTCAGAAAATGTACCCGAAAGTTTCGAGTTATTATTGATTTTTTTCTTTTTTTTTTTTGAGAACCAATGTTTAGAACGTTATGTTTAATCTGTACATAACATGTAAAAAATCGACGCAATTTAAAGCGCAAATGTCTAAAATAAACTTTCTTCAAGGTTGCATAATAGCGGCCTTTTGTAAGTCTTTCTACCAAAATAAAAGAACAGGAGTAAAAACACCAGATAATGCAGATTAGTTTTGAGGATTAATAGGTTAAATATAAAGGATGGGAAGGGGGACTAATACCACCTTCATTTAATTAAATGGATTTTTCAGGCAGAAATATCCAATAAGCTTCAAATTGTAAATAGGTTCATTTTGATTAGGCGCTTCCCTAATGAGTTTTGGGGATACATTCCTGAAGTATAAAGGGGGAACGGGGACTAATCCCCCTTTAATTTAGATAAATTGGTTTTTCATGCAGAATTATCCGATTTGGTCCCAATTTGGTAT
This sequence comes from Maratus speciosus, assembly GCA_963932465.1. Taxonomy (NCBI): domain Eukaryota; kingdom Metazoa; phylum Arthropoda; class Arachnida; order Araneae; family Salticidae; genus Maratus; species Maratus speciosus. The sequence continues at coordinate 174,291 of CAWVRF010000628.1, forward strand.
ACCAGTTCATTCTTATAAGACGATTCACTGATTATATTTGGAGGTTCATTGGTTAAGTATAAAAGGGGGAATGGGGTAACTAATCCCTCCTTAATTTAGCTAAATGTGTTTATCATGCAGAATTATCTGATTTGCTTCGAATTTGGTATAAAGGTTTATTCAGATAAGGTACTTCTTTGACTAGTTTTGAAGGTTCATTGGTTAAGTATAAAGGGGGGGAGGGAACGGGGACTAATAATTTCTTAATTTAGTTAAATTGGTTTTCCATGTAGAATTATCCAATTTGCTCCCAATTTGGTATACTGGTTTATTCTTATAAGACGCTTCACTGATTATATTTGGAGGTTCATTGGTTAAGTATAAAAGGGGGAATGGGGTAACTAATCCCTCCTTAATTTAGCTAAATGTGTTTTCCATGCAGAATTATCTGATATGCTCTTAATTTAGTTGAGTATTTCATGCAGAATTATTCTTTGAAATGAGAGTGTAATATACAATTAGTGTGAATAGGGTGCGAGCTCAATGCCATCAGTTTAACTGGTCACTTTTTTTTTCTATTTATTTATTTTTTGTATCATGTATTTATCCAAAAGAAATTATTTTTAAATGCATCAGTTTTTAAAGGTTTTGCAAGAAGTTTTCTACCTATTAAATTACCTTCTACTCTGACGCAGTAATAAAACTTTAAAACTTCCTTACATTAATCAGATTTAGGACTGAGTGTTAGGGTGGGTCGAAAAAACCGAAATATTTATAATCGAAATGTAATAGAGCGAAAAAGTTGCCTTTTGTAATAAAGAATAAATTCTTAAAATATTACACCGATCGGTTAATATCTTTTACCGCCGTAAGGCGCCCAAAACTTCCAAAAATCGCAAAAAACATGTTTTTTTCAGTATTTTTTTTAAATCATAAAAACGTACGAATACAATTTCTAATAGAACGCAATAGCTACATGAAGATATAAGAAATGTCCCAGTAAATGTTCATTACGATAAAGTAATATCTTTTACTGCCGCAACAGGACCATACTAAAAAAAAAAGTAAAAATTTCAAATTTTATTTTTTCTAAATTTTTCTAAATTCTATAATATCTAGAAGTAAATAAATTTACTTCATATCTATTATTATTGTCGTAAATTTTGTTAATTATTTGTTATAGACTGAAAAAAACGGTAATCATTCATTATTCTTGACGATCGCTTTATCTACTGCTTTTTTACTGCTTTTCAGCAGTTGATGTATCAAAAATCACAAAAATGATATAAAATGAACAAAATATTTTAGTATTTAATTAATTAAAATACAATGATGATTAACCGAAACGGATTAAATAAACATAAAATGAAGAAGTATTTAAAGTAACTGAATTTCATAATATGACGTGCTTTCAAATAAAGCCATTGTTCTTCGAGAGCCCAAAATTGACCACATGTGATCTTCTTTCTGTTCTGGTCCACAATCTTTACAAGCACTTCAGAGACTAATTTCACGCATCTTTCTACTGATTGATTGGGACAAGAAAAATTATAATAGCTGGTATGTTTAAACGAACATTCTAAACTCACCAGCGTCGTTAGATTGTCAGTCCATAGACAAATCGTAACAGGTGGTTTTGTTAGTTTACAGTTTTGCCACTCGATTAAATCCATACAATTTTAAGCTTCAGAATTCAAGTCTGGAATGACGAAGTGAGGGATGGCACTATTCGTGTCCACAGAACTTCGTGCTTTTGCAATTTTCTTTATGGCTGGGGTCCTGATGTCCTCTCCTTCATATGATATCATTCCAATGAGGCTATTTTCATGATTTGCGAAACAGGCATTTCGTGAAACTACAGGAACTATAATCTTTTGTAGATGATATGGCAAGTAATGAGGGTTACTAATTATAGTCCACAGAATCTGAAAAACATGATGGATTCATTTTAATTGTGAACCAACTGATGCAGTACACTTTCAGGATGTACTTATTGAGTACATCCTGATCAGCCGATTGCCAAAGCACGAAGTTTTGTGGACACGAATAGTGCTATCCGTCATTTCGTCATTCCAGACTTGAACTTTGAAGCTTAAAATTGTATGGCTTTATTCGAAAGGAAAAAAAACTGTAAACTAACGAACCACCTGTTACGGTTTGACTATTGACTGACGATGTAACAACGCTGGTGAGTTTAGAATGTTCGATTAAAGATACCAGCAATTATAACTTTCCTTGTCCCACTCAATCAGTAGAAAGATGCGTGAAATTAGTCTCTGAAGTTCTGGTAAAGTTTCTGGACCAGAACATAGTGAGGATCACATACGATCAATTTCGGCCTCAGGAGAAGCAATGGCTTTATTTGAAAGCAAGTCATACTATAAAATTCCTTTACTTTAAATACTTCTTCATTTTAAGCTTATTTAATCCGTTTCGGTTAAACATTTCTGTATTTTAATTAATAAAATACTAAAGTATTTTGTTTATTTTACATCATTTTTGTGATTTAGGGTATATGAACTGCTGATATGCAGTAAAACAGCAGAAGATGAAGCGATCGTAAAGAACAATAAATGATTACCTTTTCTATTTTCCAGTCTATGACAAATAGTTAATAAAACTTATGACACATTAATTGATAAAAAGTAAATTTATTTACTTCTAGACGTATTATAGAAATTATACAAATATAGAAAAAATGAAAAATTGAAATTTTTACAATTCATTTTTTAAATATGGTCCATTTGCGGCAGTAAAAGATATTATTTTATCATAATGAACATTTACCGGGACATTTCTTATATCTTCATGAAGCTATTGCATCCTATTAGAAAATTGTACTCGTACGTTTGGATAATTAAAAAAAATATTGAAAAAAACAAGTTTTTGCGATTTTTTGAAACTTTGGCCCCTTTGCGGCGGTAAAAGATATTAACCGATCGGTATAATCTTTTACGAATTTATTCTTTATTACAAAAGGCAACTTTGCCGCTCTATTACATTTCGATTGTAAATATTTCGGTTTTTTCGGCCCAACCTACTGAGCACTGCATTATTAACTACTTTATAAACTGTTTTTAACATTAGAAAACGTTTAAATTTTTGTTATAAGAAGCAAGAGTTTTTTATTAATCTTTACTGTTATTTTAGAGGTATTTCCAGTGACCCCTTTCATTAGAAGTTGCAATCAGACCCTTATGTCTTTATATGAATCACGAGAACAATGGAGACCATAATGCGTCCAATTACATTTGCTTAAATAGGTCAACTGGTTATGAAACTGCAACAAAAAAATACTTCAAATATTAAAAAGGAGAAATAAATGAAAGTAAAAAATAAAAAGTGTAGTATTTAAAAAAAAACTCTTTTACAATTTAATATAAATTAAATTATCAAATGTTCCGCTTGCTATATCTTAAAAATGAAAACAAGTAATTAATATATATATATATATATATATATATATATTAATATTAATATTTAATAAATTCACTCTTTCGCTCTTTTTATGAAGCGTAAAAAAGCGTTATTTTTAAATAATCAGGTTCAAGCGTGATTTTTAAGAAAAAAAAAATTAAAACTTATAAAAGGGTATTTGTTTTAGGAACTAATTTTACTTTTATTTATTTAATATGCATCTATAGAAAATATAAGATATATAAGTAAGAAAGACTATTTTTAAAACAGGTGAAACAGGTAAATTTTCGTCTTATTTCGAATAATTTGAGGAAAATTACAGAAAAATGAGACAGATAACCTTTTTTTTTATCTGTAGTGATACCATTGTTAAAACGAAATCTGTCATCGAAAAAATTTATGTAAAATGTGTCATCATAGAACGCTTTAACTACCGAGAATATTTGAAACTGATTGTTACTATGTATGGAACTTAGAATTATATTGAATGAGTTTGTTATAACATTTGTTGTTCGTTTACACACAAACAATCTGTTAGACTGAGATCTATAGAGATAATTAAGTTACAGCGTATTTTAGTTATGTTATTCAAACATAATGAAATCGGTATGCATTATCGAGCAGGATTCGATCAAGTTAAAAAGAGGTACAGGCCTGGTATTAATTCGCCTTCTTCTCGCCTTCCTATACTGTGACAGAAAATTTTATATGCTTTAGAATACACATATAAATATTTAAATACATATATATATATATATATACATATTTTAATCTTATCTTACTGTAAAAGCACAAAATATCAATCATATTTACTATTAGGTCAATATAGATTTAAAATATCAGCTTTATTGACGTTGCATACTAAATTTCAGAGCCCCGAAAGTCAGAGACCATAGGATAACTGTCCAGTTGTGCAGTGCTTTAATCACATCCAGTTACTGAGGTGCATTACATGTTTTTTGTTAAATGTAGAGTGTGTCGTATTTATAAATCTTTTACAAGGATACACTAAAAGATGTCAACAGTAACTCATTTAGAGCACTATACGATAATTCGGTTTCATTACTGTCTATGAGTGATACTTACATAACTAAAAGTGCATTTTTATCTATTGTATGCGTAACTAATATTAGCTAAACTTATGTTTATTGCGGAGTGTTTGTAAATTCTGCTGATAATATACATGTCTTTAGAAAAGAGTGCTTAAGAATTATCGTTATAAGCCTGACTATTGCACGGACATGCAGAGCCACCTCACAGGGGCGCCATTTCAGAACTTTCTTGGGGGGGGGGGAGAGGCAAAGATTTTGTGAGCTAAGTTATATAGCTAAGGCTAGGATCCGGGCGTCTACCCCCAACCCCCACACCACCACCGAACGAGAAACGTAAGCATGCTTACAAAAACAGTAAAAACTTTGAATACAAACAATTAACAACCAATTAAATATTTCGTTTCAAACAAATTTCCATCTTAACAGGTAAAATTTCAATATATTGCATATGAAAAAGTTTCTTTTTAGACAGGATTCTATTATAGGTTACATTTTTACAGGTATCTCCAAAGACCATCCACCATCCACTCTATAGTATAGCTCTGAAAAGGGATGTATTACAGTAAAACTTATGAAAAAGAAGCCTGTCTATAACAGAATTCAGAATTCCTTCTCAAAGGCGAAAAACGGACATGTGAATATTCTGGAATTTTTTTCAGTGTTCGTGAAAGTCCACGATTTTTTTTCTTTCGAAATCCGAAAATCAATTCATCAACGGGTCACAGAAAAAAAAATCGCGAATTTTACAAAATTTTGAAGAAAAAATCCCCAAATCGTGCGGAAAAAATCGCTAATTTCTCCAAACGACAGTGGAAAATGTTGCTAATTTCATCAGAGATCGTGGAAAGAAATGCAGATTTCGTCAAATGATTGTACAAACTAAAATCTTGAATTTTGTAAAAGGATTGCGAATTTCATCAAAAGATTGTACAAAAAATCCAGAAAATTTACTCAATCTAGGAGAATTTTGTCAAACGATCGTGAAATAAGATACATAATTTCATCTAACTATCGCGCCAAAAATTACAAATATTATTAGTCGGTGGTAGAAAAAAAATAACGAATTTCAACAAATGATCATGAAAAAGAACCGCGAATTTTGTCAAAAGATCTCGGAAACAAATATGGAATTTCGTATTGTAAATTTCGACAAATGGTCGTGAGAAAAAAAAGCAATTTCGATAACGGTTGTCGAAAAAAAAATCGCGAATTCCGTGAAACGATCGCAGAAAAAATCACAAATTTCGTCCGATGATCGCGAAAAAAAGAATCATGAAATTCAATCAGTCGTGAGATAATCAGCTTACGAACGTCATGAAAAGGTCATGAAATTTGCAACTTTTGTTATCTACAGCGATAAGAAAATTTTCTTTAGTGATTTTCTGCAAGTAAAATTAAGGTAAAGCGTTAATTGTTTCGGATTGCGTTTTAACTATTATGAGGTGGGTTCGTATTAATACTATTTTTCAATGAAATCCTGAATATTTTTCAGATGAAAAAGCTACATATTTGAACATTAATGAATACTATATTATATCTTCATCTTTCTACATAAAATGTAAAGTTTATATTAAAGATATAATTGTAGACTTCTTTTGCAATAATTGTATTAAAATAAGGATTAAATTTTCTTTCATTTCGATCAGGTTGCCTTTCAATGGAAATCATTTTAGCGGTTTTCGTATTTACGTGAAATTACAATCCTGCGTCAGGATATGTTGGCGTATTGTCTTCGTTGCGAGTGAGGTACATTTTAAGTTTTTCTGATTGTGCTTTATCTCGGTAGGAGTCAGGATGACCTGGTTTTTCATAAGGAAGTCCTGAATATTTTTTAAAGGAAAAAGTATATATTTGACTATTAATGATGGCCCATAGTAATAATCCATGTGTTCATTTCTGTACATAGGGGATAAAATTATAGACTACTTTATTATAAACGTATTTTTTACTTTGGTATTTGGTGGAAGTCTGTAGGTTTTTGTGCTGAAGAAATTGTATTTGTCGGGTGCGCGCAGACTCCATTCCTAGGCATTGAAGAATATTGAGAGTGTTCCATACATAATATGGTTTAATAAAGCAAATAATTAAATAATTTGATAACATTGCAGTAATTGCAGTAAATATAATGTGACACTAATAATCCAAAAAAAAAGTAATAAAGCCGTATAATTAAGAACTTGAATTGCACTCTCCCCTTCAATCCCCCCCCCCCCAAAAAAAAAAAAAACTATCAGAAAAAACTGTACCCCTGAATTTCTAGAATGAGGGGACAAGCTTTCCTATGATCAAGTTGTACACAGTTGAGAAGCAATTGCTAAAAGAAAATGTCTCTCATGTATTTTTTAAATTAACCAAAGTATGATATAGGTCTCACGTTAAGAAAGTTCGAATAGGAAATATTTTTTATAATTATTAATTTCTATGCATAAAGCATTTATCTAATGCATATGTTTTTATTGCAATCAAATCTGATAAATTACTTTAGCGATTGAGAAATTTTTAAACTTTTGTTTGAGTTTAACAATTGATAGTTGATAAATTTTCTAAAAAATCAAATTCCTTGAGGGGGGGGGGCTATGGCCCCCCAGCCTCCTTCAAATCGAGCCCCTTCCACCTCATTTGAACGGGTTCACGATGGCAGGAATTAAGATGCCAAATTGAGTAAAATTGGCCAAAAATTACCAATGTTCCTTTTCGCCAAAAAGACTTTCAAATATTAAGGAAGGGCGTTTCCTCTCCTTTCCTTCTCTACTTCCTGTAGCTCATGCCCCACCCCTCCCGCCACCCAAAAAAGAATGAGTTACATCATCAAATAAAAAAGAAAAGTGCCCAGCTAAACTGATGGCATTAAGCTCACAGGCTATTCACACTAATTGTATATTATACACTTATTTCAAAGAATAATGCCCTTCAAAAAAATAAGTGAAGGGGAATCAGCCCCCGTTTCCCCCTTTATACTTAACCAGTGAATCTCCAAATCTCATCAGGGAAGCCCCTTATCATAATAAACCGGTATACCAAATTTGGAGCAAATCGAGAAATCCTGCAAAAAAAAAACCATTTATCTAAATTAAGGGGGTGGATTAGCCCCCCTTTATCTTTAACCAATGAATCGCCATAACGAATCAGGGAAGCTCCTTAACATAATAAACCGGTATACCAAATTTGGAGCAAAGCGAATAATTCTGCATGAAAAACCCGTTTATATAAATTAAGGGGGGTGGCCTAGCCCCCCTTCCCCATTTATCTTTAACCAATAAACCCCCAAAACTAATCAAGGAAGTTTCTTAACATAATAAACCGGTATACCAAATTCGGAGAAAATCGAATCATTCTGCATGAAAAACACATTTATCTCAATTAAGAGGGGCGGGCTAACCTCCCTTTTCCCCCTTTACCCTTAACCAATGAACCCCCAAAACTAATCAGGGATGCGCCTTATCACAATGAACCTAGGGAAATTTTGAAGCAAATGGGATGTTTCTATCAAGAGTTATCGCGTTACGTACATACATACGTACGTACATACATACATAAATACATACATACAGAACGGGCGGGAACATTAGCTCTCAGCCTTTGATAGCCTGTGAGCTAAAAACTAATGATTAAAATTGTGTTATAAAAACATAGTAGTACTTTGTTTACAAG
>CAWVRF010000629.1:0-87807 GCA_963932465.1 Maratus speciosus
AACAAAAGGATATCTGAACAAAACTCCTTTACGCAATCTTTCCGTGGATACATGGGTCGGGATGGTGGCGGACTTAAACAAGAAGTTAAAACATTTGCTCCGGTAGCAAACGCTAAGATTTTAAAAATAATTCTAGCTCCCCCCCCCCCCTCCTCCTCGAAATATCACACTCCATTCTTTTTACCCGATTAAAAAGAAGGGTTATGTATTTCACGCGTGTCTGTGTAAGTGGATTTCTTTATACCCTTGAAACATCCCAACGGCTGGATGGATTTTTATGAATGAGGTCTCTATCGAATCGTCTTAATCTTCCGATGGTTATAGGATAGGCTTTGTTTTTATAAATTCAAAATGGCGGCCGTAAAATAAAAAGTGGCGGTAGAGACGAAAAAAAAACATTTACGCACAATATTGAGTTGCATATCATTGGATAGGTCTTTCAAAATGAAGGCGATGTTTCATTGACCATTTTGTAGTCCGAAGCTCCGTTTAAATATTACACAACCTGGAAGTTGTGTACTTTGGATCGCTACCCTTACTGTAACTCTAACCTTCATAATAGACATCTATAGGCCTCATCAAAAGAGTGTTTGTAGATAGGAACTAATAATTGAACACAACTTAAAAGTCATCAATACAAGTAAATTAAAAAAAAAGGTAAGTAATATAAAAAATAGTTTCATATTGATGAGAAATAATTAATTAGTTCGCTTTTTACGCAGTCAGGTTTTTTGATTTTTTAAATTTAATATATTATTTACACTTTTCTTATGTGTTACAAACTATCTTAAAGTTTCAAACAGATCGAGTGACGGTCTAATTCAAGAATAAGTCAAGATTTTCCTGAAATTACTATTCGAAAATAGTGGTATGAAGTAAACTTTCTGATGATGAATGAGTTATACTTATCTCATATCGCTGTTCAAAAAGCCCACGCAAATTATTAGATTTCCTAATTTAAGTTAATTCGTGGTTAAAAAAGCGCGTGTCTCCATTTTAATCGACGCATTTGATAGCAATAAACCGATTAATTAAATAATAATTAATATTTCAGCTTGTAATTAAGATAGGATTATATGGGTATCAATGAAATCAGCGAGAAATTTGACATCGGGATGCCAAAAAATTTAATATTTAAAAAGTTAAAATTTCGTATTAAAATATGCTATTATGGGAAACCGCAGCGTCTTCATGTCTACCTGCTTTCTCGCCTAATTGAAATCTTTGTATTTCCTTGTCTTTCCAATTAAAGAAATTAAATTTTTATCGATCGATTTTTAGTGGATATTTTAACTTATACACATTGCAGAAATGTGAACTTTATACCAAATGAAAGTAGATTTCTTTCTGCGTCTGTCTATTCCATTTACAAATTTCTCGGACCAATATTTTCTGATATGCGATTTCGCTTTAAAATGTCCACTTCATTTTTCGGCTTAATTTCCTCCGTGGTAACTGTGCATTCGGCTGATTTTACTGGCAACCCTTAGGAGAAACACGGATGATTTGGAGAAAGTCCGTTTGAACCTGCGTTAAAAAGGTGGTTTGGCTAATTTTAGAAGTTAATTAGCCCGTAATTCGGTTAATTACCAACTTTTTCAAAATTTTATGATTTGTTGTTTCATGTGAGGTGTTCAACTATAAGTACCCGAAATTTCAAATCTCTAACATGTATAGTTTCTGAGAACGGGCTCTGTGACGGACAGACAAGACAGACAAAGGAGTGAGACGAATAGGGTTTCGTCAGATGAACGAAACCCTAAAAAAAAAAATAAACGCGTATGAAACACAGACCTACCTGGTCCATTTGCTCCCTTTTTATGGGGCAACTGGATTCAGTCAAGGCCCATTTTCTTCAATTAACGCATATTTTACCTCCTGTAACGGAGAAAAAAGAAACAAGTACTTTATAAATTTCTTCCATAGGATTAGCATTAGCGAGCGGGTCTTTTCGCTTGACTGAAGTAGCCTCTTAAGCTTACGTCAATGGTAATCCATTGAAACTTTAAATACATTACAATTGTACTTAAACGTTTAGTCAATTTTGTTATATTATTTCCAAAGTTACGAATTTGCGGCACTTGATGTTCATATCGTACCAAGATATGATGTGGCAGACCAGTCTTTCCTTCCTTCATCTACTCGTAATAATATTGTGCTAAATTATGATTCCATCTCGTAACTCGATGACGTAGCATTTTTTTTCTTTTGTCGCCGCCCTCTCTTTTACATCAAAATGAAGATTAGTAAATGAAGAATGTATTTAAGTAGCCCATTAAATACATTCTGTAATTTTTCAAATAGATACCCCTTTTTACACCTTTTTCATCTGTTAATTATTCTTTTAAAATTCATCCATAAGATGAATGACAAAACCTTTTCAGTACTATATCTATATGCTGGATGGATGGGCCAAAGAACCCTCTGTAGAAAAAATTATTGCAACGTGAATTTCACATATAAATACGTTTACGTAGAGTTTTGAGAAAGTTATGATTGTTGAAAAACTTACCCGTCAGTTAAGAAAAGAATTAGTCTAGTTTCTGATTCTCTAATCATTACTAATGTTCGTTTGTGTATATTTTTGCCCCCTTATCCGTAAAATTATATCAGCATAAAAACCCTTAACGGCTTAAAAGTTTGTGACGCAGCACTTTAACTTATGGTTCTAAGAATTTTAAAAATAATGACATCAAATTTTGAGTTACGCAATGCTATTATTTAAAAAATATATATTTATATTATTTATTTCAATTTTATTTTCGTTCTGTATAATCGCATGTGCAAAAGTTATGTTCAACATGAAAAGATGTATAAAACTTTAATCGCTGATGCTTTTCATCAACATCTCTCATAAATTCAAAATATATGAGTTTTAAAAGATATGTGCCTCGATGTGGCTGATATATACGTCTTGATGTGGCTTTAAAAAATTGTTTTAAAATTCAATTTAAATTATTGTTGATTTGGTTAAAATATATTTACACATCTAAACAATACTTTTAATTTTCTAATTCACTGTTATATCACTTTCATTGAATCAATATATCACTTTCATTGAATCAATATATCACTTTCATTGAATCTATATTATGCATTGAAATGTATTTATTTCAATAAATTGATTTTTATTTTGTGCCACGCTTGTCAAAATTGTAAATAAAATTTATGTAAATGGTTTCTTTGCGTCAAACTATCCATTTGCATACATTTTACTTAGTTTGGATACAATGACCAAAGAAACCATTATTTAAAAAATGGGTTTACACATCTCAAAATATACTGCATGTAGAAATGTCAAAATTTTTGAATAAGATTAGACTGCGGATATAAGACTGTTAAAAAAAAAATCAGAACAATATGAGCTATATTTGCTGAGTTATTAAATGGCAGCTTTTCGCGTTTCTTTGATCTCGAATTAGCTGTTATGAGTTCCGCCATTCTTCTACGATTTTGGACTTAAACCTACGTTACTCGGAAATACAATCGTCTCCCATGATAACAAATATCCCAGTTTTTTTTTACATATATAATAAACAATGGTTTTCTATTATTTTTACAACGAATAGATTTTATCTATGTATGCTAAATTTTTCTCACACCTCGAATTTTCATTATTTAAATACATAATACAAGTATACTACATCTTCGGACATGTTTGTTTAAATATATTTTTATTAAAGAAACTTTTTTTAAACCCAATGTTTTAATTCATATTTAATAATTAAATCTGTTAACAAATCTGAACTCGCTGCTGTTTGTCACATTAACGAAATATTTCTTCTTCTTTTTTTTTTTTGGTAGCAATGTATAAAAATGCAGATATATTGTTATTCAGTGTTTACGGAATCAAAACGCATCTTTTTTTTTATATAACAGCAAATCGTTTTTTAAAAAATGACATGAAACTTGCTATTTTGATAAAATTTGCGTCTATTACAGTGACTGAAAGGTGGTCAACTAGAAGTCATTGTCAATAACGCAAGATATAGCAAATTTATAGTAAAGTGCAACGAAGCTGTTTGATTCTTTGGCAACAAAATGTGAATACTTAAAACGTTAAGGTAGATAAGGGAAAAAATGATTTCGTGAGTGTATCAGAAATGTTCGTATTAATAATCGGAGATAATTGCGCAGTCCATGGACTTTTGGGGTCTGAGCCCCCGCACCCCAATAATTTTCTCTCACAGTCCATCCAACTCCCAATGTTCCATTTTGTTATTATATATATATAATACAGTTTATAAGCAATAAAACTCCCTATTCATAAAATAAGGAATCGAATAGCATTTTCCAACTCAATATGATATACTGCTATCAATAACGACGCCATTTGATTTCAGATTACTTCATCAGTCATAACTGCAAACTCCATGCATTTATGCATGAAAAGTAGTCGGTAAATATGTCAGTTTTGCGTCACTGAGTTGTGTGTGGGAGATTGCAATATTTTCTTAAATCGCCTTAAGTGTTATAGTGGTAAACATAAACTCTCCAATTCTAGAGAAGTCATTTGAAAAATAATAATTAGTATAATAAAGGGTAGCAAGCGCGTGAAACTTGGAATAGTTTACTAGTAATTTGGCGCAGTGCACTCAGAAAATGGCACCTTGCAGTTTTGTTCTAATTATGTGTAGATTAATCTCAAAGTGTAACACACTGAACATATGCAGGATTTTTTCCCCCCGAAAGAAACTGTAATTCCTCAAATAATGCTAACTTTTTCAATCATCAGATATTTAGAAAAAAAAAAAAATCATAGAAAAAAATTGCATTACATGAAACATCCTTTTTTTTTTTTTTATGAATTATTATGTAGTGTAAGATTAATATATCGAAAATTAATTACTTTATTATTTCTATTCATTCAAACTTATGAGTTAAGTCAAAATGAAGAAATTAGAATTTTCACGATTTGATAGCTTATTACCGATATATCACCTCGCAAATATGCTGTTATCAAAATTAATTCGTCCATAATAAGGGCGCATTACGAAAAGTAATTTTTTAATAGAATCAGAATCCAGTCTGAGGTTCGTAAATGAATTCATATTCTGTTAATTCTTAGAAAGTATCTCATAATTTATGTTCGATACATATTTCATCTACTGTTAATTTCAACATGTCTATTATATGTATGAAAGTATTTAACAAACCAAGATAAATCTTGTGAAATCTTACACCATTGTAGTGTATTAATTGAAGCACATTTCCCATTTTATTAACACTATCCAACATAGTTGAAAAGTGTTTATGAATTCGGTTTGTCTGTCCGTCTGTCTGTCTATCCATGCTCTAACTCGAGTAAATATAGTCCGATTGCTATGAAATTGATATATGTTATTGGATCTCATAGTTTTCAAACAAATTGCATTAAAAAGTACTTTTTTCCCAATACGACGGTGTAAACATTGTAAATGCACGATGCTTAGAAGTTTTAAAAAATGCTGTAGAGTATTTAATCTCACAATGAAACATCGGCTTTTGTTTTACGGCTGGCGTATATAAGGTAACGTTGTTTATTGGAGACAAAATAAGCTGGGAGAAAGAAATAGCATACCGGAGGCTAATAAATGGGGGAATAATAATTGGAAAGAAAAAAGATCCCGTGTTATTCACAATTATGCTACATTTTCCACCTAATTAAGATGCACTAGTGTACTCGTATATCTACAAATATTAAAAATTAATGAACGGAAAAAATAACAATAAAAGTCTTCTGTTAAAGCCATCGATCAAAGTAACATTTCACACGCTATGCAAACAACGTAGAGCACATTGGTATAAAATAAGTCTTAATTTCAGCATATTTAGACACGCATGATTTGTTAGATAAAAAATTAAAGCCATAAAAATGCATTAAAAAAATTGTAAATAATCCTTTTGTGCGATAATTCGTAAACATCTAACTACATGATACAGTTCGTTGCAATTGAGACGTATATGTGAATCATAGTTTCTCAAATATCATCCAAACCTCTGAATTTGATTTTCCTTTTCTTTGTATTTGAGGGGGGGTGGGGCATAAATGACAATTTTGAATTTATTTATTACAGAGGGAAAAAATTTTCTTCATTTATGAAGTTTTACGATTCTCTAAAATTAATGAATTGCTTTTAATGCGCCTTAAATTAAGATTCAAGGTGTATAAAATCACTTTTAAAACTTTTCAAATCAATGAAAACATCCTAAATTTAGAACTTGGAAGTACTGAAATATGTATTTAAGATGGCTTTATCCTCATTTTCTTGGAAGGGAAAGCAAAGCAGCAATAGTTGCTCAAGTTGAGAAGCGCATGTGAATCGTTGGGTATGTTGTGCGTGCGTGCTTTTAGATAACTTGCCAAATAGGCTGCGTGTAAAGAAAAATAAATGCTATTCATTCCATAGATTGGAGAATAAATGTTACCGTACACCTTTGTGATTCTTGTCAATTTCATTATATTTGAAGTATCGTAACATCGTTAAAATGCACCACAAACAATATTCCCCCTAGATCATAATGTAATTGTATTATTTTATGCGCTCCTGTAAAATAACAAAAAATGCTACTTAGTCAATACATTCTAAAATCATGTTGTAGTCCACATCAGTAATGCATATTAATTTCACAATGTTTGAAGTAAGGCATCATCACAAAAATGCAGCGAAACGATTTTTTAATTAATCAGAATTCTTGATTGTGTACCTGTAAAAGAACTATGAATTTTATACGCTTCAATTTCAATAGCTAGTCTCAATAACAGAAAAACTACATAGTAATACGAGTATATTTATCAGAGTTTCAGCATGGCCATATAGAAGATGAAACGGAACGAAGTCATGAAAGCTTTTCAACTATGTTGTAAATTGATAAAAACTGCTGTAGAAAGATTGGAGATGATTTATATTCTGCTAAAGGAGTGAGGGTGGGGGAGATTGCTTCGATTGTTTCGTACCAGAAGTCAGCTGCGATTATTTTAAATTATCAGAATCACAGAAAAGAAGAATTTCAGAAAATCTCAGGATTAATATTAATACTTTCACAGTTAGGGAATATAGAAATATAGGTTATAATTTTGTCTGTTTCTTAGTTTCTTTTTCTTTCTTTTCTTTTTTTGTTTATTCTAAATCAGCATAATTCCCTTTTAAATAATACAGCTTTCTTATTATTCATCATTGGAAAGAATATGTCTTTCCAACAAACTTTAACTTTTTATCTATAAACTATGATGTTATTATCTACAAGGCAGCATATAAAAAGAAACATTTGTGTGACTATAACATAAGCTGAACAAGGTTAAATGCCTATTTTGGTAAAGTATCGTACAGATAAAATTTACGACAATAATAAATCTATAAAAGTCATCGAAATTACGATTTATAGTTGTGTAGGACATCATGAGGGCATAACAACGAAATTTACAGCTGACCTTTGACCAGAAGGACCACACAGACGGAATAAAGTAAAAATAAATATAACTGGGTCCAGCAAAAACTCAACCTATAAGGTTACGCCACATAAATTCAGAGTCGACCAATGATATTCGCCTGTAAAGATGGGTGGCAACTCTGTATGCAAATTTTCTAGCTATATGGTATAATTTTATGTTTGCATAAATAATGTAAACAGGACAATGTCCGTTTTTTTTTTTTTTTTTTTTTTTTTTTTTTTTTTTTTTTCAGTGTAAGTAAGAGACAGACTTCACTTGCAAATTTTATCCCAATGCTGTTGGCAGCAAAAAATAAAATGCTGCGATAGGATTCAGCAGTTAGCTGTACAATGAATAACATATAAAATATAAAAAAAATAAGTTAGACCAATACTGGCTTAAAAATACATGTGATGGCCGATTAAATATAAAGATTTTGTGTCAACATTTTGGAGACCTTTTGTGCTGATGTGTGGGATATTTCTGGAGCAACGAGAATTCTACATGCTGCCGGGGGCAGTGAATCAGGTAGTCCATTATGATTTTATTCCATTGTATTTACCGGTAATAAGCATTACCTATGAAAGTAACGGACTATGGTGATTTTCACGTGTTATAAAATTAACTAAATAATTAATTAAAAAATAGGTAAAAAAAATATAGATGTGCATCAGCATTACTATTGAAATTTATAACCCACAATTTGTAAATAGCATTTTTTTTTTTAATTGTAAAATTTCTCATATAATAAAATGTAAATCAAGATTGAATATGAGTAATCTTTTCTTTGTTTTAATTCTTAATTAATATTTTTCTCTTATAGATGTGGGGATGTAGATAAATAGTCTATTTATCTATATGATTTACTAAAAATATATATATATATAAAAGAAATTACAGGCTTAGAAGGTATGTGATCTCCGAAAAAAGTAACACAGCGCATTGATTAATTATAATTTCAATATTTAATATATTAAATTTTCTTTGGATTTCCCCGAAGGGAAATTTTAATTATATCACTTAACTAGAGTCATTGGTGCTATCATCACTGTACGAATATTAAGACTCTTAAAAATTAATCTTTTCAGCCAAATTAATATTAATCAACCTCATTTCCTGTATTATAAAGCAATTAAGCTATGGATATATTTTAACAAGTATATATCATTCCAGCATAGGGGAGCGAGCAAGTTGTAATGGTGCCTCAGGCTTCTCCTAATTATATTAATTTAATTAATTTAATTTTAGGAGACCGAACCATAGGTTATTTACAAAAATAAAAGGGCAATATTTTATACTAGTTGGAAATAAATATTTAATGTTTGTAAAATAAATAAATATATTAATAAGTAATAAATAAATAAAAATAATAATAGTAATAATAATATTCTGTGCTTAATTTTAAATGTTTAATGTTAGCATAATTTTATCTGATTTTTGCCAGTGGGGAAGAGTTATACATATTGATATATATATAAAAAAAAATGCTACGTGGATTATATCACCATAGTCGGTTTTAGTAGTACACATGAATCGGCAAACAAAAATTACTATACTACAAGAGAAAATATTATTGTGCTCATTATATAAAATTATTATATATATATGTATATGTAACTTACAACAAAAATCGAAAAACAAAATTTCTTTGTGTTTTCACGGATTAATGAAAATACCTTATTTACATTGTCTATTTCAATAATAAGACTAATGAAATGTTTGATGAAAACAAATGAATAAATTAATATGATAAATACAATCACAGTACTTGATAAATAAATAATTTTGGTTATAATTATTAAATCACTGTGTATAAAATTTGCAAATTTAATGCAGTTAAGCGAAATTAACAGTTCGCTATTTTATAATACTGTACATTTTTTTAAACCTTTTTCACTATTTCGCAGTGTTGATGTGTATTACTATGTTTTAAAATTTTATTTACATGTATAAAATTGATACTAATAACTAAGCGTTATTTTTGATGGTATATTGTGTCGCTCTTGATTAAAAAAAATATATATATTGTTTTGTTTACATTATATTCTTATTTAATGAGTAATAATTGTAAACGTAAAAATCATAGAGATAGTACAAGGGTAAGTGGAGTTACAACTAGGAAACAATTAAGAGAATTGGCAAATACAAAGAAAGAAAGTAGTGTAGATTCAAATAATAATAAAAGTAGTAAAAAGAATAAAAATAATAAAAATTGTAATACGAAAACTACTATTACGATTAACAATACACCCCAGAAAAACATAAATATCATGGCGAGTGACAAAATAACTGCTGAGAGTGTAATCGGTTTACTACCTAATTATGATGGAAAAAGAGAATCTAACATAAATTCCTTTTTATTACAATTTGATAATTTAATCAATCAAACCGAATTAAGCCCAATTTCTAAATTAACGATTCTAAAGGCAAGAATCGTTGGTCCCGCTAAAGAAAAATTAATGAGGGATGTAAAATTATTTTCGGAGAGTAATTTAGAAAATTTCAAAAAGAAATTAAAAGAATTATTTGAGATTAAATGTAGTTTTAGTGAGGCACAAACAAAATTTTTTTCCCTTAAGCAGAAACCGGATCAAAATATGGCGGATTTTATATTAGAATTTAAAGCAGCAGCGGACTTATATATTAAGAAAAGTGGACAGGAAATTGGGGATGATAATGACTCTAAATTTACGCAAATGGTAAAGTTGTCTAGATTTCTGGATGCAATTAGAAGAGATTTTAGATTAGAAATTCGTAAGGATTCTCCGAAGGATTTCAACACTGCGTGTGAGATGGCATTAAAATTAGAGAGAGCTTTTGCACATGTCGATGTTAAAGATCTCAATAATATCGCTGCAAATAAGGACCCTGAATTAGTGAAGGAATTAGTAAAAATGAATATGGAAAGTGCGGAGAAAATTAAAATATTGACTAGTGAATTAAACAATATTAAAGTACATATGAATTCGAATGCAAATAATGTAACTAAATATTGCGATCAATATTGCAATTCTAAAACGCATTCAAATCAAAATTGCTGGTTCCATGGTGACAAAGAGCAAAATAAAAGTAATGCCGCTGAGAGAAACAAAACAACCCCTCATAACGAGCAGAATTCGGATAGGAAATTCGGAAGAGATAACAGTTATCAGTATCAGGGAAATTTTCCACAAAATTCTAAATATATGCATCAAAATTTCCACCCGAACGCTATGCATTATGCACCTCCTAATTACATGTATTACTCCCCACACCCTCCCCACCTAAACTTTATGCCCCCACCCTACCCCAGTTTAGCTAATTACAACTATGGTTATAATCAGGACCATTACAATTCATATAACCAGGGTAATGGGTATGGAGGATATACAAGTGGAAATTATCAGAGAAACTACCATAGAAATAATAAAAATTCAGAAGAGGATAAAAACAATTCTCGCAAAAACAAATATAAACAAAATAAAGATTATGAACAGAAACCTAAGGACAAACAGGGAAATTAATTGAGGGACTTACAGATTCAAATAAAAGGTACCCGCGTAAGTCTCATGGACGGGTCACACAATTCTTACAAATTGATTGCTTGCGTGAAAAGTAATAATATAGAAAGCCTCCCAATTATTAGTTTTGAAATAAAGGGTATTAAAATTACCGCTTTGGCAGACTGTGGGGCAGCGGTCAGCCTGGCCTCACCCTCCTTATTTGAGCAACTAAAGAATGCAGAAGTTAAATATAAAAATTTATGTAATCAGGTAAAAATTCAAACACTCACTAATTCGACAATTGCTTTCAAACAATGTATCAAATTAACCTTCAAATTGGAAAATGTATTCGTGTCAGGTGCATTTTATATCACAAATTCAGATTTTGGCCGTGATTATAATATAGATTCGCGATTTTTTCCGCGACGAATTCCAAAATTCGCGATTCCTCCCCCTCCACCCCCCCCCCCCCCCCAAATCGATCGACGAAAATACCTATTTCTTTCCTAGATCTTTTTATACTATCGTTGAGGAAATTTTGCGATTTTCTCCGCACAAATTTTTCTACGACAGATTGACAATTTTTTTTTTTTTTTTCGCCATCACATTCCAAATCCGAGATATATATTTTCCGCGACCGATTGATGGTAGTTACTATTAGTTTCAAGGATCTTTTGACGAAATTCTCGATGCTTTACCAGATCGTTTGTCAAAATTCGAGATTCTCTTTTCACGACCGACTTACAAAATTCTAGATTTTTGGTTGAATTCTCATTTTTTTTTACCAAATTTGCGTTTTTTGTCGGCGACCATTTGATCAAGTTGCGATTTTTTTGTGATCGATAGACGAAATTCGCAATTTTTTGTCCATCCTTTTGATGAAATTTGCAAAGATTTTTCCGCGACTGAATGACGAAAATCGCCATTTGTTTCCGTGATCTTTGGTAAAATTCAAGATATTTTTTACGGTTGTTTGAGAAGATTCGCGATTTTTTCCGCGACGAATTGCAAAATTCGCAATTTTTTCCCCAATCGTTTGACGAAAATAGTTATTTCTTTTCACTATCTTTTGCTATGATCGTTGAAGGTGATTTCGCAATTTTCCCTATGACCTATTGCAAATTTTCCGATTTTTTTTGTGGCGATCGTTTCGCGGAACTTACAACTTTTTTTCCGTAATCCTTTGCCAAATTTCGCGTTTTTGTTTCTGGCGATCTTTTCACGGAACTCACGATCTTTTCCCCGCTATTCTTTGTCGAAATTCGCGAATTTCTCTGCAACAGATTGGCGAAAAATTTTTTCCGCCACCACTTGTCGAAATTCGCGATATGTATTTTTTCCGCGACCGATTGATGGTATTCGCTGTTTGTTTCAGATATCATTTGACGAAATTCGCGATTCTTTTCCACGATAGTTTGTCGAAATTCGTGATTTTCTTTTCAAAACCGACTTACGAAATTCTTGATAATTCACGCAATCATTTGTTTAAATTCTAGATTTTTTACGCGATTATTTGACCAAATTCCCGTCTTTTCAGGGATGTGATTCTGTTCTGAATTTTCCGAAAATTTACGGCATTCGGTTGCGAAAATTTTAAAAAATCGGTTATCAGTCCGAAAATTCGGGCATAAAAAATATCGCGAATTTCGGCAAATGTTCGCCGAAATAATCAATCTCGACAGTTGTTCACAGAAAAAAATCGCCAAATTTCTTCAAAGGATAGCAGAAAAAAACAGAATTTCGCCAAAGAATTGTGAAAAATACGCTTATTTCTTGAAGGGATCACAAAAAAACGCAAACTTCGTCTAGGGATCGCGAAAAAAAACACAAATTTCATCAAGAGATCGCAAAAAACGCAAATTTCATCAAAAGATCGCTCAAAAACACGAATTTCTCCAAAGGATCGCGATAAAGAAACGCAAATTTCGTTGAGGGATCGCGGAAAAGCGCGAATTTTGTTAAAGGATCGCGGTAAAAACGCGAATTTCGCCATAAGACCGCTGAAAAAACGCATAATTGGTCGCGGGAGGAGATTTCCATAGCGATTTTTTTTCGACGAATTACCAAAATTCACATTTTTTTTCCGCCGATCGTTTCATGGAATTCGCATTACACGATCCTTTGCCAAATTTCGTGAATTTTTCTACGACCAATTGACGAAAATGATATTCGATATTTGTTTCAGAGATTTTTTGAAGAAATTCGCGATATTTTACCATGATTTTTGGTCGAAATTCGTCTTTTCTTTTGTCGACTGACTGAGGAAGTTCTTTATTTTTTGCTCGATTTTTGATTAAATTCTCGAATTTTTGCGCGACTATTTGACCAGATTAGCGGGTATTTTTTTTTTCCTGTCCGCTACAGTTCGATAAAGTTTTCGATTTTCTTTTCGTGATCGTTAGGCGAAATTTGCAAGTTTTTTTTCCGCGACCGATGGAAAACATTTTTTTTTTTCTACGACTAATTGTTGATATCTGCAATTTTTTTCGTTACCGATTGACAAAATTCACGACTGTTTGATGAATTGATTTTGCGGAATTCTCGAAGAAAACAAAATAGTGGCTTTTACGAAATTAAAAAAAATCGCGTACGAATCATAATCCTGTGCAAGAAGTAAATTTGGAAGATTCCACCCATAATTTTTTTTTTATTAAGCAGGATTTTCCTTTTTTGTGTGGGATTTGCGATATCCCACCACACGCAA
The DNA here is from genome assembly GCA_963932465.1 of Maratus speciosus. Classification (NCBI taxonomy): domain Eukaryota; kingdom Metazoa; phylum Arthropoda; class Arachnida; order Araneae; family Salticidae; genus Maratus; species Maratus speciosus. The sequence continues at coordinate 13,598 of CAWVRF010000629.1, forward strand.
TCCCCTCCCCTTCCACATCTCCTCACGCACAATAAATGTTATCGACCTCAGGTACCACATGCAAAAAATAAGTAAATAAATAAATAAATCAAAATAATTTAATAGTTAAAATTAGAGCAAGAAATGTGTAAACAAAGCTCCCATACGATTAACATTAGCTTGAGCGTTAAGAGCCTACTCTAGTCACGTGAAGAAACTGGAACGCTAATGCTAAACGTATGGAAGCGTTTTTTTTTTTTTTTTTTCTCGCTTGCATATCAATAGTTTTAAATGATTTTTTTTAGCTTAGAAAAACTGAGGTTTAATTCTAACCGGGATAGCGTTTACTTTTCCGATTTTGGTTGAAGATTATTTTTATAAAGTTACTTTCACTTTCAGTACCGGTTTCGAAATCTAAAAGCATAGCAACGCTAAAGATCAATCTAAACTATCCTAAGAAAATAAAGCATTTTAAAATACTAACATGTAAGAGAAAAATTTGAAAAGAACGCTCCCATAGGTTTAACATTAACTTGCGAGTTTCTTTATATATATATGTATATATATATATATATATAATTTTCATATATATATATATATACAATTTATAAGAAACGGCAAACAAACTCTACATTTGGCGCCCCCTTCGCCTCTGTTCTGGCACATGCCCTTTTTGCAATCCCCTAGTTTCAGCCCGGGGCTATATTCTTAAAAAAAAAAAAAAAAAAAAAAAAAAAAAAAAAAAAAAAAAAAAAAAAAGATATTATTATTCTATCTTGCATATATTTGAACCCTTAGTTTTTAGTCGTTCACAGTTGCCCGACCTCGCGCCCTTTGAGGCCGGATCTGGATGTAAAAATAGTAATTTTAGTAAAAGGTATGGGAGACATTTTTTAGTTGTCACCTACCTAGAAATGGCAAAAGGACGAGAAATGTAATTTGGGAAGATAAAAGTAGAGGTGGCTGCGGCTTTACTATTCGTGGTGCCTTGGATGAGTTTTTTTTTTTTTCAAATCATGGGCAGTCGTCCAAGCTGGCCTCCTCTCTTTAGAGAGAGTCTTAGGACTGGATCTGGTTAGTTGCAAAAAAAAAAAAAAAAAAAAAAAAAAAAAAAAAAAAAACAATTTCCACAAAAGTAATGCAAAAAATAAATTGCACCAAAGGAACAGAGCGGCATTTTCAATTTCCGCATAGGATGGCAAAATACCTGGAAATGGCAAAAAGAAGAGAAAAAAAAAAATGATTTTGAGGGGATGAAGGCAGAGGTGTAGGTATTAGCCATGGCGCCTTGTGGGAGATTTTTTACTGTAACACTGCAAAAGCTATACTCATTTATTTTTTTCTTTTAAACGGTTTTACTAAAGCATTTTACTTTGTGCATTTCTTCCAGGTCCTAAACTAGCTATATTTTCACGCGGGGCAAACATGGATTTTGGCGGCCTCCTCCTTCCTCTGCAAAGTAAATTTACAAAGAGAAATTTACGAAAGTTTCTATTAGCGGACTTATTTTAAATTTTAAAATGTTTAAGAGTAAAATACGTAATATTGAAATATATAACCAGCTTTGTCAGATATTTATTCATTAAAACCTGTAAAAAAATCGAAAGGAAGCGGAAATAATTCCGCTTTTACAGGTTTCCATCTTAGCAGATATAACTTTTGGTATTCTTTCTGTTGGAACCATGTAGTTTTTTTCATATAATACAAGATTCCATTATAGACAGATTTCATTTTTTTCAGATTTTACTGTTGTTGTAGCTGTAGCATTACAAATTTTTGCAATTGAGGCACTTTAATGTCATAGCGATATGAGTCACGCTGTTTTAGGAAATAAAAAACCAGGATTTACTGTAGGCACAAAAATGAATTACAGTATTGCAAAACATCTTTCTGTACTATCTACACCAGTTTTGTGGAATTATCACTTATACCACTCTTCTTATTTATAGACTGATATGTCTGGATACTTTCCTGAACCTAATAGTAATTTTATAATTTATGTGTAACACAAAACAACAACAACAGCAAAATTATTAAGTTTTTACTTTTTATTTTGTGAATTTTTGACCCCTTGGTTTCAAAAGTCCCAGTCAGTCACCTCACATCGCCCCCTCTAAGGTCAGATATGGCGATATGCATGTAAAAAAGTAATTATAAGAAAAGGAATGGGGTTATTCATTTTCTGTCTTGATTACAATAGGCTAATCTTTTTATGTATTTGGCAATTTTAATACACTTTACTCAGTTTTTCTTTTTGATTTTTCGGCTAAAAAATATTTTTTACACAAATGGCACACGCACATATATATATTGTACAAAACAGCAAACAAAATTTTCATCTGGCGCTTAGGGCGCATGCCCCCAGAGGCCTCGCTAAGGGGGGTGGACGGGGGAAGCCTCCCCCCCAAACATTCGCGAATGTTATTACATTTGGCAAATTTACAAACTTAGTTGTCAAATTTGTTTAAAACTTTAATAAAAACTATTATATGTTTTTTATTTCTGATGGACTTGGTGACAATTACAAAACTAATTAGGAATATTATTGAACTTTTAACAAATAAGAACTATATTACATTTTCTAACTGTGGTAAGTTGGGAAAATCGTAAAATGAGTTGGCAAATACTGAAATTTTATTTGGCAATTTAAGGTTCTCTCCCCCGACAATAAAAAGTCTTAGCGATGGCACTGTATGCCCCCTCTGCACCACCTAGTTTCGCCCCTGACCCCTTCTCCCGTTTTTTTTTTTTTTTTTTTTTTTTTTTGTCCCGGCCAGTCACTGGACCTCGCCCATAACAAGATGGGAAAAAAGAAAACTCAACGCTGCTCAGGGAGAGATATAAAAAAATAGAACAGCCTTCATGGAATCTTTTCATCAGAAAAGTCAGAGTCAAGCAATATCTTCATTTGGCGCCCTTTTCGCCTTTCGTTCTGGCGCCCGGAGTACATGCCACCTCTTCACCCCGCTAAGGGAAATCGTTGGCGTTTGGAAATTATCGGTGAGGGACAGTTTCACACAAAAAAGAAGCCTAGAGACTGACATTGGAAAATGTTAGTTTTTCTCCTTAAGCTGCTATCAGATTCACGAACTTTTCGAGCAACCAACTTTTCAGCCGATTTTAACCACAACTTTTTCCCGTTCAAAGGGAGAAAAAGGTTACAATTGTCGTTGCTAAAGTTGGAGGTAAACCAGTACTACTAGTACCAGTCGTTAATATTTATCGCCTATTCGTATCAATAGCTTATCTCTGATTGGCTGAAATGCTGAAAGTTGGGGGGGAAAAGTCGCGGCTAGCGCAGACTTTTTTAGAGTTGGGGATATTGCTGTTTGCTATCCCACTGGGTGTTGAGACAATATTTCGCGAAAAAATGGCGAAAATCAAGAGTTGGCTCAAAAATTGCTCGAAAAGTTGGTGAATCTGATTGCATCTTTACACAGGAAGTGATTTAAATGATAGAAGTCATAGACACGGTACATTTGGAATTGGAGAAAGAAGGCCTAAGAGAACAGCTCTTTTTTCTAATTCATTTGTAGTCTTTTATTATAGATGAATCTTTTTATATATTTGTAAGTTTTACTGCATTTGGTTCAGTTTTCCTTTTGGATTTTCGGCTATGAGACATTTTTATGCAAAGATGCATAAACATATACATTTTTGTTTGTAAAGACAAAAAAAAAAAAAATCATCATTTGGCGTCCAATACGCTTTCTGTTCTGGCGCCCGAGGCTCAGAAGTTTGGGAGGGCACGTCCCCCCCCCCCCCCTCCCGACGCCACGCCTATTCCCATCATTACACTCCTTCGAACATCTAAACATTTATATTAATCCAATAAAACATGTGAAAACGAAAATATGTAACAGAATTTTTTTTTTCTCCCACCCAACGCAAGGAATACTTATAATATTGTACCATTTTAAGACGGAAAAAGATCTTAAACAACAACAAAATAACTATCCGATTCCTTTTAGGTTTTTTTGAATATCCATATTTTATCCTAATGCATATAGCTGGCAACTTTTACGCTATTTTTTTACTTCAGAAAATTTATTTTTCACATTTTGTATTTAATTGCGGAAATGAAATTTAATAAGGAGAAAAAAAATTATATTTCAGTGGTATTAGAAAAGCTTAAATGTTTGTAGCTATGAATGTTGCGTGTTTTTCATATCAGTGTTAAAAATCATTGGTTAGCATGAACAGTTTCATTTTTTACATGTTGGAATCCATGATCTCCGCCGGCCGATTGGCGAAAGTCACGATCTTTCCTCTCGACAAATTGGAGAAATTCGTGATTTTTGCACTGCCGATCGACGGAATTCAAGATGTTTTTTCTGTGACTGATGGATAAAATTCGCGATTTTACCCACGAGCGATGGATGAAAATATGGATTTTTTTCTCGTGACCAGTTTGCGAAATTTTTATAGATGATGCTATCTATTGTCTCCGTAGGCCACTCCTACAATATATGATTGTCGAATTTAGGTAATTTTTGTGGCATATACAGTAGTTAAAACCTAAATGAGACTCCGAAGTGCAATCAGCCCCACTTAATCGGGAAACGGATAATTGCATACTCCGCTTATATGCATAGAATGCCATGGAACAAAAAAGGTCGCCATAAGGTTAATAATAAATATATTCGTTATTCGCATAACAATTCCCGGTTAATCGCACAAAATATCCCCAATCAAGTAATCCGGATTTTGTGAATTCCTGTGAAAGCGATGAACGGGGGGGGGGGGGGATTTAAGAATGGAAATATTTTCGTTTGAAATAATGAAATCTTTAAAATCGAAGAGCAGAAAGCGTCGTGAAAGAATAGACTTTACTCTCTTAATTCTTGGAAGGGCATGTGAGTTCACTTTGAAAAGCTGTGGTTTTGTTTTAAAGCTTGTCATACATATAGAGACTCAAGTTGCTGGTAGTACTCCTTTGAAAATCCTGGAATTGGGAGAAAATACAATAGGAACAGTGAAGAAAATAAAAGAACAATATTTAGTGCCTAGCCGGAACTGGAGAAATGCAGCGTCCGAACTAGGAAAAAACAAACTTCTATAAAGAATTTTTTCATAGGCAACAAATAAAGGATAAATTGGCAAATAATGAAAAAAGAAATGAATGTATGCAGAAATTTATTTATTTTCAACGGTATGATTTAAAAACATTTTTTTAAATTTAAATTTAAAGTTTCATTTAAATCACATAATTTTTAATGAAAAATTAAACCCCGTAACGTAAATAGTGTTATAATACTTTATACTTTAGAATATATCTTATTATATACAGAGTAATAACAAATTATTGATTAACGTTATTACAATAATTAATTTTTAAATTATTGTGTATATTGTTATTGTTCATTAATATTTATCATATCTGTGGTACATGATCAAATTAATAACGTATACTGATAACATTAATTGTTGCTCTTGCTTAAATGCATACCCTGCTGAATTGCATACAATTCAGTGGAACCAATTGTATGCAATTAAGCGGCGCCGACCGTATCTAAATGTGGCAATAAATTTTATGCATGTCAGTTCATCCTAACATACTTATTTAATTGCTAACATTTTTTAAAATACTTAATAAAAAAATGAATATAAAAAAGTATCATATTTCTTTAATGCGTATCTGATTTTTTCATAATGCTGAGGAATGTATTCTATACTACAAAAATTTGAAAAATGTTTACTCTTTGTTATCAATTTCCTGTTATTAAATTCATTAATCACTTTGTTAATATTTTTTTTTTCTACTGAAACCGTTTTCAGTTGCAATTGTTTTAATCTTAGTTAATTCTTCGTCTATATAAGCTTTTGAACATATTTCATATGCTCTTCTCACGTAAAATCTATATGATGCTTTTTTATTATTATAAAAACGTAATTTAACATTGATAGCTAAACACCCAACTAAATTACAAAATCTGGTTCACAAAAGATTAGATCCAAAATGAACAGGTAAAAGCAGGGATATATATAATCCCATTTTAATATAAAAAGAAAAAGAAAATAGTTACATGTGTAGGAATGACAATCAGGAAATTAAATAAAATATTGAAAGAACATACGACAGACATAGCAAGAGAAAAATAATGTACAGCTTTATCTCGTTTAATTTTAAAAGCAGATATTGACATCTTTTTCAGCAATAAAAAGATCATCCTACAAACAAATGATTATAGTACATGCCTTTTGCGGGAGTTTATAAAGATATTGGCTAGAGGAAGGAATACATGTAATGATACATTATCATGCCATATTCCGCACATTTGGTTTAGTTTGCTTGATGTTAATGGCGTATTTGGTGAAGCCTACTTCGCTTCATCGATTCAACAACTCCCCCGCCTTTTTCAATTTTCGTTTCGCCCTGCAATATTTAAACCAGTGTGATTTCTGCAGGTTTGCTGATTTCTTCTCACTTCACTCGTTCATGATGACCAAGGTTTAGTCGAAAGCACTTGGGACTCTGGAGAATCCTTTTACATTTAACATCTGTAAAATGGTTTTAATATTTTAAAGTCTTTTAATCGTTTTTTTTACACCTATTTTAGTAATAAAATTGTGAATCATTTGAATGTATTCATCTGTTTAATTAACATTTTAATGTGAATTTGACGTTCCTTTACATATAGATTTTTCTACATATTTAACCCTTCTTGTCTCTCAGTAAAAAAAAAAAAAGAGCCCTCTTTTTCCTTTTTGCATTAAAAAATTTGCCTGTATAGTAAAAACTGACTCAATGTTGTCTTGAAAAACTTTAAAAATTGAAAGAACGAATTTAAAAATAGAAAACATGCCCTTAAGACTTAAAAAAGTGCTATTTCTGAAATGCAGCGCCCTGCCCTTTTTTAAACCTAGGGGAAACTATTAAAATGCTGCATTGTCACTTGAAATACACATACCCGTAAACGCAATTCTTATATTTCTAGCCGGTGAGAAAATGGGTTTAAAATCGACGATAAAATCCCATCTTTACACGAAAAAAAAACAGGTTGAATTAAATAAAAGTATGTAAAAGCTGGAAGTAACGATAAACCAATACAACATAAATTTTACAAAGTAATGCTTTGTACAGTCGTGGAAAAAAAAAGTAAACACCCCCTACTAACTCCTCAACAAATTATCGTAGAAGAAAGTTACTGGTACCGAACGATTGGAAATAAAGTCTACTTTTAAATGATGTATGTAAAATTTGCTTAGGAGGCCATCTACATATTAAAACGAACCTTAACTTTGTTTTTTTCAATAGCAGCCCACATTTCTGACAGCATAAATGAATTCTACATCCTTCAATTAACCTAAAAACAAATTTTTATTCAATTCGTACCATAAGTTTCAGAGAAATTACTTATTTTAAAACGAGCTTATTTTAAGGACTGTATCCATATTGAAGTTCGGAGCTCGATTGTTAACCGAGAGAGCCCCCTTCTTGATCAAGGTACCTTAAGCACCATTCAAGCAGTCAATGAAGCCTGCTAGATTACAGGATAGCATACAAAATTTCAAAATTCTATCATAGACAACCCCTTAAACCATCATTTTATCGTTTTTTAAGCATAATTTGAAAACTACTAGGAAGAAAAATGTGAAATTTTGGATTTCCATAAAGCAGGGCTTAATAAATCTAAATCCATAAAAAAAATTGTAGGTTGCAATTCATAATTTTTTCTAATATTAATTTCATAATTCATATCATAAAATTAGAAAAATTGCAAATTCAGCGTATTTATGTTTGGGTATATTAGTATTTTTGCTACACAAAAAATCAGCACATTAGGAGCATAATTTCAGGAGGTATAAATAAAAAAATGAAAATGTAATTTAACATTAGAAGCACTAAATTTTGAATGTTTATTTTCAAAAACTTGTCATTCAAATTACTTGAAATTTGGTGTCTAGGCATAATTTGAACCAAATATTCGAAATATTTCATTAAAATTGGGTATTGCCATTGAAAAAAAAAAATGAAATTTGGATTCTTTTTAATATGCAGATGGCCCCCTAAACAAATTTTATATACGTCATTTAAAAGTAGACTTTATTTCCAGTCGTTCGGTATCAGTAACTTTCGTCTACGATAATTTGTTGAGGAGTTAGTACGGGTGTTTACCTTTTTTTTTTCCATGACAGTCAGGGCCCGCTTAACACTTAGGAATAAGGGAAGCCCGACGTCACACAGGGGGCCCCCTATTACTCTAAAAATTGCTTTTTTATTTACTAAATCTCATTTTCGTATGCTTGAATAATTTGAAATTTTACCATCAAAGTAAATAACATTTTTAATATTAAACTAAAACTACCTATATAAAAGTATTTTATTATATGTTTAATTGTAAATAACTAATTTATTTTGTAAATGACAAATATAGAACTATAGTTGAGAATATGTGAACTTCAAAATATCTTTTGTGATTTACAAATTGCCATATAGTAAGAAAAAAAGTTTCATAAGAAAAAAATGTTTTTTTTACAGTGATTCAGTTTCTTTTTTCTAAAAATTAGTTTTGAAAAGTAAAATTGGGGGTCCTTTTGTATTTCAGTGGGTAAACACGGGCCTATTCCGTAAACAGGCCCTGACGACAGTACATATTTTATTGCTGTATACAGAGCTGGGAATGTTCCTAAATTTGTCTATCATTGTTACCACTATTTAAATATAAAAATCTTCATGGTAGATTCCATTAATATCTGCAACAAAAAATTAAATTTAAAAAATCGAAAAACCCGACTGCATAAAAAGCGAACTAATTAATTATTTCTCATCAATGTGAAACTTTTTTTTTTCAATTTCTACTATTAGCTCACACTCTTGCTATATATATCTTGTTTAAATTTTCAATCGTTAATGAAACACTTATTATTCATCCAATCAAGCTCAAATAAATTTTTTGTAGTGGATGACACTTGATGTTAATCCAGTTTTTTCAAATATTAATTCATTAATTAATTTAATTAATTAATTTTCAATAATCGAGAGAGCTTTCTTCTTGATCAAGACATTTTAGCGCCATTCAAGAGGCAAGAAGAATAGGAGAAAAAAAATTCTCTTATTGACCTAAATAGGAATTGCCTTAAAATATATATTTTTTTAATTACTTGTTTATATTACTTACCTTTTTTATTTACTTGTATTGATGACTTTTGAGTTGTGTTTAATTGTTAGTTCCTATCTATGAACGGTGTTTTGATGTCGTCTATAGATTTCTATGATGGTTAGAGTTGCAGTAAAGCTAAAGATCCTACCTACACAACTTCCAGGTTGTGTAATATTTTAACGGAGCTTCTGACTGTAAAATAGTCAATGAAACATCGTCTTCATTTTGAAAGACATATCCAATGATATGCCAGTCAATAGGGTGCTTAGTTTTTTTTTGTCTCTACCGCCATTTTGTATTTTACGGCCGCCATTTTGCATTTATAAAAACAAAACCTAACCTATAACCATCGGGTCGTTAAGACGAACTGATAGAGACCTCATTCATTAAAATCTATTCAGCCGTTGGGATGTTTCAAGGGTATAAAAAAATCCACATACACACATACGCGTGAAACACATAACCCTTCTTTTTCGTGTAAAAATAATCTACCACAAAGATAATTTATTTTAAATATTCACTCTCAGAAATGAATACTCAGATTTCACGAAACTGTCTTTGTTTTTGACGAAATGGTTTCCTGGAAAATTCTCCGAGCGAACATTTCGTCAAATTGATGAAATTAGTTTCTTCACTTGCTTGACGATATAAATTTTGTCAATAGTTTCGTCAAAAGAGGGCTGGTGGCGCCATCTCTCAAACAGTTTGAAATAATCCAGTATTTGACACGGGGAAAGAAAAAAAATCACTTCTCTCTCTTTCCACGGCGTGATTCGAAAAATAATTCGGCGTGATTCTCAATAAATTACAGTTTCAACTTGTATCCTTTTAATGCAATACATTGAAAATATCACAGAAACTTCCGTCAGTAAATCACCTAAGAGCCTTTCCGTATTTAACGCATTCAGTTCTTCACTAATAGATCTCTGAAAAAAAAAAATAATAGTAATTAGGCACAAAAAAGGCTCAGAGTATATTCCAGAACAAACCTTAATTCGAAACCGTGTCTTCTTTCTTGGTTTCACTTCACATAAATGAAATAGACATTGGCCGGCCTTAGCATCGATTGTGTTATTTGGTCTGCAAAGTTAAAAAGTAACATCGTAATACCTGTTTCGGTATTATTTGTCTCATTCAAGAAATTATGCAGGTGTTTGATATTGTTTTATGCACATTCTAATGGGAAATTCTTTTAAAGAAAACGTTTTAAATACGACGAAATGTGTGGCATTTTGTCCCGGAAATTCAGATGCTTCGTTGTATAAGCATTTATACATTATTCTTGCTTTAAGAATTTGGATACAAGAATATTGTCACATTTATGGGTCGTCACATTTAGACACAATAACCTTATTTTAACATATTTAATTTTAATTCAACAACAGGGGTCAGCCATCAGGCAAAATACGGGGACAATTTAGGGCGACTTCACAAAAATCCCTTGAATAAAACAGGCCTCTTCACAAAATTCTTTTCAATGAAACAGGCCCTTTCACAAAATTCTATTCCATAAAAACATAATTTTCATTGATTATTTTTATTAAAATGTTTAATAAATAAACAAAATAAGTTCACCAGAAAGGAAAACTTTAGCTGAAGGATTTAAAGAAGTTATTAATAAACGTTTAGTTTGAATTTATCTCATCTTTCGTGACAAAATGTTGATTTTCACAAAAAAATAATAAATTTCACAAAAATAACTCTTATTTTTTACAAAATGGGTCCCAAGAAAAAAAAAAAACCTGTATCGACCCCTGAACAAGAATTGAAATCGCATAGTAAAGAGGCTGAAAAGCTAAAAGTGGCTACTGTCCACTGTCTAGTTGACTAGTACTAACTAAATATCTAACTTTTTCGGTCTCTCTGGCGAAACGTTGCGATATTTAACACCAAAATTAAGTCATCATACATGAGATTAACTTAGCAGAAATTGCTAATTGGGTGAAATTCTCATTCATATCTAAATAAGGAATTTTTCAAGTTCCATGAGCATGTTGAATTAGCGCATTTTAGTTGTCTTGTTTTGGCGTAAAATTAATTGCTTCGTTGTAAGTAGGGGTGGAATTTTGTGATAGACACTCAACCTTTTACTATATTATGAATTTGCTTATGTTTATTTATATTTTTTTCCTTTGTATTTTACACTTAACGTTATACGCAATGGCGTGAAATTTAACACACATTCAAACCAACATTGTTTATGCTTGGTAGTTTCTCGGGTAGATTCCAGTAACGGAAAAATTGTCAAAAGTTGATGAATGAAGTCTTTTCTGTATATAGTAAACTCTGTCTAAGGCGGAATCGATCGAGGCAGAGGAAATTTTCCGTAGTATACAATATGCCGTCTTAGACAAATTTCATTCTATGTCTATATATGATTCGCAGGGGCTTGAACATCTTTCCGAGTTACACAGATTTCCGTCTTAAACAGGGTCCGCCTTACACAGAGTTTACTGTATTTGTATCAAATATACATATATAAAACATGTGAAAGTTTTACAATATTTTCATTTTATAAATGATACATTCCAAACTTTATTGAAAAATTAAACACGAAAATTTCCTTATATTCTTGTTTTTAATTATTTCTCAACCGTCAAACTTGACGGTATTTTATCCAATGTTTAATATAAATGTATATATCGTGATTTTTTTCTTTCTTTTCGCAGAGGCCATCATCATATACTTTGAGAATTCCTTCTTCGATTTCAAAGCGGGTCGGACAAAGTTTTATGAACATTTCATTATCATACATCTGAAACGTTGGTAGATCAGATTTCCAAAGTATTTGACTGAAAACATTTCCTTTCTGGACTGAAAATGGCGTTTTTCCTTAGAAATAATGACGACGAAGTATGGGAAGGAAACAGATATTACAGGAAAATCACAAAACTGCTACAAAATGATGTTAAAGAACCCGTCATGACGTTTAGATTACACAAAATGATGCTGGAATGTTGTGCTTTTGTACGTGATGATGGATTTTTTTATTTAGAAACATTCAGCGTAAGTAGAAATAACGATTATCCAAACCACTTGTTTGACTTGCGAGCTGGAATTGTTGGAGATGACCTAAGAGAAATCGTTGCGTTAAAATTTGGCCTTTACCTATATCAATTGATCAAACGTTCAGAGCTCGATTTCATCCGGCTGTCAAATAAAGCTTTGTATCTATTCATTGAGATAAAACGAAAAGATGAAAATGTTCAGAAGATAAAGTATCGTAAGTAATTTAATTTTTTATATTGATGGATATCATAATTTTAGTATAACGGTATCCTACACTGTTAAAGAATTAATATAGGGTTGAACCAATATTTGGTGGTACTGATCAATGATGGGATGCAAAGAATTTAACAATCAGTATTCTAATTCCCGGTCTATCAAAATGTTTTAGCCCCCCCAAAAGGAACCAATTTTACTTAAAGTGGTTTTCCCGATTTTTTCTATATAAACAAGGTGCTTCAGAACTATATGTCAAAAATGTAAATGCAAGTAGAGGGGACCTAAATAAGCAGATTTCACCAGGAATGTGGGTGCGGAAATGCAGTATTGATGCAGTAGAGGGCGCTGTTGAATGCGGCGTTGTTCGTTGGCTTGAATCGTCATTTTCCAGTCGAATTTCGAGCAACATGGATAATTACACCAATACGGAGCTTGGCGACATGCATTTTATGTATGGGACAGTGAAAATAAATGGATTGGCTGCTCAAAGGATTTCGATTGAACGATTCCCAAGTAGGATTCTGTCGGATCCCCGAATATTTGAGCATCTTCATTAGGAGTTGTGCGCGAGTGGATCGATTTATGCTTCCAAGCGTGATAAGGGCACTGTAAGATATCGCAGAATTCCTGAAGTGGAAGAAGCAGTATTATGCACAGTAGAGCATAGTCCTTCGACAAGCTCAGAAGGTGTGGACCATTTCCTTGCTTAGCCCCATACATAAAATGCATGCTGGCAGGGTGTAACGATGCATGTTGCTCAAACTCCGTTAGGGAATAACGATTCAAGCAAGCGAGGCGCTTTCATCCACCAAACTTAACACGCCCTCTACCTCAAAGCTGCATCTCTGCACCCACATTCCTGTACAAAATCTGCTTATTTAGGTCCTCTCTACCTGCTTTTACATTTTTAACATTTTCCAACAAAGTTCAAAAGTTCTTATGACTTCGGTTCGTCTGTCCGCGCTCTAACTCTCGCAAATATGCTCGGATCACTCTGAAATTTTTGGATGTTAGTCACCTCTACCATAGCACGATCCCTATTTCAAATCAAGTTTGTAGCATGTTTAGTTCATTTACAGGGACAGTCAAAAGTTTTCCGTTACAATGGGGAAAAATCTTTTTAAATGATTTTTAATGGTGTTACACTATTTCAAACATAGTAAAATTGATATGCATTTATAAAGTCCACTTAAATGTGCATTCTGTAGGATATGCGGCGCAAAGAATAATTATTCATTTACAGGGCCTCTTAAAAGAATTCCGTTACATAATGGTATAGGGGGTACACGACATTTCGGTCCCGACACTTCGGTCCCGCCATTTCGGTCCCGCCGTTTCGGTCCCGAGACATTTCGGTCCCTGGCCATTTCGGTCCCAAGACATTTCGGTCCCTGGCCATTTCGGTCCCGAGACATTTCGGTCCCTGGCCATTTCGGTCCCGAGACATTTCGGTCCCTGGCCATTTCGGTCCCGAGACATTTCGGTCCCGAGACATTTCGATCCCTAGCGATTTCGGTCCCCAGCCATTTCGGTCCCTGGCCATTTCGGTCCTTTAGCCATTTCGGTCCCTTGTCATTTCGGTGCCCACCACCTTATAACTCGTATTCTAATTGTCGTGGGCCGCCAAACGCTGTAATTTAAACATTATTTGGGACCTTTTTAAAATTTTTTAACACACCCCACCCCCCAAATTAAAAAAAAAGCTGAATATAACAGTCCGATAAATTTAAACTTTTATAACTCGTGATAATGAAATCACAGCGAGCTGAAAATTTGTTTGATTGAACAATGTGATATAATTTTACAGGGGACATTGTCTTTTTATTATTATTATTATTTAACAAAATGGATTTTTTAAGCTGTATTATTTGTTATTAATATTAGGTATTTTATATATACTATAAACTGCCATAGATGATTTTTTGGTTGTTTTCATACGTTTTTTAGAACCTTTAAATTATCATCATTAATTAAATAATTTAAAAAACTGTTCTTATTTTTTCTCCTTCTTACAATTAGATTAATAATAAATGTCTTCAATAATTCAATTGGACACTTATATGCTATTGTAGGTAAATATTTCCTCAAATCATTCTTCTACATCCTCTCCTTTAATAATTCAGAAATGAGATATATTTATTGAAGCAAAAATATTTAATTTTTCTTATTACTTTTATAATACAAAGTTATAATTTTGTTTTCATAAGTTACTTTACCATTATAAACATTGGGAAAACAATAGTGATTTGGTAATTAGGTGTGCCAGGAAAAATATTTTGTTATCAGAAAACTCCACCCACCGCTTCATTTTTTTAAAAAATAATTATTGGTTGCATTTTTAACAGTCTTCTCACCCATTGCAGACGATTTTTGTGAACTAATTTTATTGAAACTGGGCCTATTTCTTTGTAATAAGATGATTATTTTTTATTTTATGTAATAGTGTAAGTATTATTTTAATTAATTTTATTTCCAATTTTTAACTGACAAAACCAAGGTTTTTAGGTGCGTTCGTAATTATATAAATACGTAGCACCTATAGTCGTCGTTCAGTCCGTCCGTCTGCCCGTCTGTCTCCGTTTATAACAGAGCAAAAACAACCCAACCGAATGGTCTGAAATTTTAAATATATGATTGTTGCATAATTTTGTCGAGCCATTTCAAATTTTATGGATATCGGATGCATTGTTTAATTAGAGGGACTGTCAAAAGTTTTTCTTTACATTACGGCCAATGGGAAAAAATTATTGCAAGTGCATTTTAATGATGTTACAGCCTTCCGAGTGGTCTGAAATTTTAAATATATAATTGTTACAAAATTTTGTCGAGCCATTTGAAATTTTATGAAAATCGGTGTATAGTTTAATTACAGAGACAGTCAAAAGTTTTGCGTTACATTACGGGGAATGGGAAAAAATTATTGCAAGTGCATTTTAATGATGTCACAGGCTATGCACTCATGAAGTGCAAAAAAAAATATTCATTCAATACAAGATGGGGTGCAAAAAATAATTATAAAACTAGTTATAGTACGAACGCACCTCATTTGCCACGTTTGACGAGCAATTTCCAACTTGTTTGTATTTGTAGTTTATTTATTGATTTTTAATATTACCCTTTTCCTCCCACTTTCCCAGAAAAAAAAATAATATTTTTTTATTTTAGTTTTATTATTAATTATATTAATAGTTTTAAATTTCTGTGACTTTAAACATAAAATAAATAAACATGTAAAATATAAATTTCAGTTTATAACTACTATATGATAAATTGAATATAAAATTTATTATGTATTGAGTTTATTTTAAAGTAAAAAAATGTAATGTATATTAATAATGTTATTAATTTAATAAATTAAGGATACATTAAATAAAAAATATATTTAATAAAATATTAATTTAATTTTTATATAATATTCTTTTGAATGAATAACATATAGATATCAAGAAAAGCCAAATATGTATTCTAAATTTCCAAATTTCTTCATTGTGATATATTTATAAAATTTCTTAATTTAAAATGAAATTTTACGTAAAAGTGATTCACTATACATTATTATTTTGAGATTTTATGTTATTTTTTTTTTGTATTTTCATTTTTATTTTTTATTTGTCATATTAAAACATGTAGGCTGCTTTAATTCTAAGTATATAAGTCAAATAAATAACAAAGAAATATTTGAAATACAGAATTAATTTTAAATACGAAAAGAATATTTTATGACAATAGAAATTTTAAAATTTAGATTTATGTTTATTGTGCTCGTAGTTTTTGTATGTAATAAGCATATAAAAGTCTTAAATATATTAAAAAGGATTTGTAATTGTTGCAAACCACTTCACCGTCGACAGGTATGGGGAAAAAGTACTTTTATCCCCGAGTTATCTCGGGGCAAACGGTGAAGTGGTTCAAAATTAAAAATATTTTTAAACTTGTCATTCGACACCGGTAGAAATAGCGGTAATATTATTGTTACACGTAAAAAGATTAATGCAAACTTTTAAATAGTTTTTCAAAAAATAGTAAATTAAAATAACTATTAAAATAAAATAGAAAGTTCTAGTCTGTTCCGGTGCAGAATTTAAAAAATAATGTGTCTTTATCACAATTCCACGTTAAGAACCCCCTTTTTAAAAAATATGTAAAATGCAATACATTTAAAATTGATGCGCCGTTAAATAATAGGATAAAATAAAGATTTGTAAAAATATTTGCAGATTTTTTCATTATTAATCACACAGTGTGCAAATTATATACAATTGAATATGTGCATTTTGGCATGGGCATTTGCATATGAAAATTAAAACTCGACTTATAAATATTTTTAAATTGTCTGGACTTTATATTTATGATAGCCTAAAATATGAGGAGCTTCTATAAAGAATCCACAGAACTCTCCCTTCCCCCATTCCTGAAAACGATTACTTCTACCATATAAAATTTGCATGGGGTGCTACAATTTGATTGCGAGTTATAAGTGTTTGCGGTTTTCGGGCCCTTATATTCGATTATACTAAAATTTCAAGGGTTCAGTTAAAAAATCTTATAATGTACCTCCTTTTTTAAAGATTACGTTTACCGTACAAAATATGAGTGTGATTACGATAATTACAGAGAGAGTTATAAATGTTTTAATTTATCAGGACCTTATACTTAAGATACACTAAAATATATAAAAAGTCAACAGAGCCCCCCCCCCCTGCCTTATAAAACGATTATGATTATCATAGGAAATTTGTGTGGGCTGCGACAATTTTGATCTGTGTTATAAGTGTTTGCGTTTTCGAGTCCTTATATTCGAGTTATACTAAAATTTAGGGAGTTCAGTTAAAAAATTTGATAATGTCCCTCCTTTTATAAAGATTACGTTTACCATACAAAATATGAGTGTTTTGCGATAATTATAGATCGAGTTATAAATGTCTTAATTTATCAGACCCTTATACTTATGATACACTAAAATATAGAAAATGTCAATCCCCCCCCCCCCCTTGTTTTTTTAAATGATTACCATACGAAATTTGTGTGTGTTTACTAAAATTTTAAGGGCTTTATTTAAAAAACTCTACAATGTCCCCTATAAAATTGTCACCTATTTCAAGTGCACACAAAATTTCAGCTTGCTGGAGAAGGGACCGAAATATCTCGGGATCGAAATGTCTTGGTACCGAATTGTCTCGGGACCGAAATGTCTTGGGACCGAAATGTCTCGGGACCGAAATGTCTTGGGACCGAATTGTCTCGGGACCGAAATGTCTTGAGACCGAATTGTCTCGGGACCGAAATGACTTGGGACCGAATTGTCTCGGGACCGAAATGTCTTGGGGCCGAATTGTCTCGGGCCGAAATGTCTTGGGACCGAAATGTCTCGGGACCGAAATGTCTTGGGACCGAAATGTCTCGGGACCGAAATGTCTTGGGACCGAAACGGCGGGACCGAAATGGCGGGACCGAAGTGTCGGGACCGAAACGTCCTGCTTCCTGGTATAGGGGGGGGGGGATGTTTGCGGCGTAGTTGAATTATGTTAAACTATTTCATATATAATGAAATTGATATACGTCGCTGAGCTTTAGTATAAGTTATTTCATGTATATTACCAATTAAAAGGGATGTAACGAATAGTGATTTGGCCGAAGTTTTAGGCCGAATACTGACTTTAAAAAAATTATTTTAATTGTTTATTTTATTTATTTTATAAATTTTAAAATGAAAAATTAAATTAAGGACTAATTGGAATTAATTTTTTGTTTGAGTGCTCAAAATCATAACAGCTGAATGAATTTTTTGTAATATTTTAAATACTTTGATGCCAGTAAGATAACATGACTTTCAAAAATGTAAATAATAATTTAATTCATAATTTTTTATTTAATCCATAGATAGTTCTAGTAATTTATATATATTTTATCTAAAATAGAAACTTATTACCTCTGTAAAATTGAAAGTTTTTTTTATTTTAGTAAAATCATTTCATCCCTAAAAAATAAGAACTTACATGTGTCCCCTGTCTTTTTATATCCTTTCTCACTTTCTCATTCAACTCAAACTTAGCAAATTTATATTCTGTATGTAAAGAAAAAGGTTGTTTTCTTAAAATATAATTATTCATTCCATTAAAATATGATTATTCTTTTCTGCTACCAAGATATACTTTTCTCTTTTCTTTCTCTCAAAATTAACAAGCCCCTCATAATACTTCCTCCATCCCATATTTCACAATGACATCCCTCCTGAAGTTTATGTAATATCATTATATACCAGTGGCGTACCCAGGATTTTATTTCGGGGGGGGGGGGGGGCTGACTTAAATTTTCATAATGTTCTAAATCTTATGAAACACGTTGAATTGTGTTGTAAACAGAAATAATTTTTGACAATAAGACCGTAGCCAGAGGGGGGAAAGGGGAGGTGCAGGGGTGCTTTTGTTCCGACTTTTACAAAAATTTAAAGCATGAGGTTCCGAAAATTAAAAAAACTCGGACTTAAAAAAAAATCACGATTTTTGACGAATGATCGCCGAAAAAATCCATTTCGTTAAAGGATCGAGAAAAAAAACCCGAATTTTGTCAAAGGGCTGACGATAAAATGCGAATTTTGTCAAAGGATCGTGAAAAAAAAGGTGAAATTTCGTCAAATGATCTCGCAGAAAACACGAATTATGCCAAATGATCATGGAGGAAACGCGAATTTAGTCAAATGAGCACAGAAAAAAACCCCGAATTTCATCAAAAGGCCGCAGAGAAAACGCGAATTTCATCAAAAGTCGCGTAAAAAACGCGAATTTCGAACAACGCGCACTCCGTCAAAGGGCAGCGAAAAAACGCGAATTTCGTTAACGGATCGCAAAAATGCGAATTTCGTGAAAGGGAAACAGAAAAAACGTGAATTTCGTCAAAAGGCCACAGAAAAAAACGCGAATTTCGTCAAAAGGCCGCAGAAAAATCGCAAATTTCGTCAAAAAGATGAAAAAAAGTGCGAATTTGTTCAAAAAGGAATGGAAAAACGAAAATTTCGACGAAGGATTGCGAAAAATAACGCAAATTTCGTCAAAAGATTTCTAAAAAAACACACATTCCGACAAAGTGAAGCGGGAAAACGCGAATTTCGACAAAGAATCGCAAAAAAATCCCCGGATTTCGTGAAAGGGCCACAGGAAAAAACGTGAGTTTCGCCAGAAGGCTACAGAAAAGAACAAAATTCGACAAAAAGCCTCGAAAAAAACGCGAATTTCGTCAAAAAATCGCGGAAAAAATCAAATTTCGAAAAAGGATCTAAAAAGGGTGAAAAAAACGCGAATTTCGTCAAAGAGCCGCAGAAAAAGCAAATTTCGTCAAAGGGCCGCGGAAAAAATGCAATTTTTGTCAAAAAGCCGCAACAAAACTCAAATTTCGACAAGGTATAGCAAAGAAAAACGCGTATTCCGTTAAAGGGCCGTGGGAAAACGCGAATTTCGTAAAAGGATGACAAAAAATGCAAATTTCGTGAAAAGGCATCAGAAAAACGCGAATTTCGTCAAAGGGCCTCAGAAAAAATCGCAAATTACGTCAAAGATCAGCGGAAAAACGCGAATTTCTTCAAAGGCCCGCAGAAAAAACGCGAATTTCGTCAAAGAGCCACAGAAAAAACGGGCCGCAAAAAAAATGAAAATTTCGTCAAAAATCCGCAACAAAACTCAAATTTCAACAAAGGATAGCAAAAAACGCGTATTCCGTCAAAGAGCCGCGGAAAAACGCAAATTTCGTCAAAGGGCCTCGGGAAAAACGCAAATTTGTCAAAAATACGCGACAAAAACGCCAATTTCGTCAAAGGGCCGCGTAAAAAAAAACGAATTCTGTCAAAAGATCATTGGAAAATGCGAATATCGTCAAAGCGTCTTGATAAAAACCTGAATTTTATCAAAGGGTTGCGGAAAAAACGCATTCAAACATTTATTATTATAGGTATAGTTTTTAAACTGAAATAATATGCTGAACTAAGTTTTTAAATATCTGGTTAACCCGAACCCAACTTGCAGGAATCTACACTCAGCCTGATATAGAACTGAAATGAAAACAGAGTTAACCCAACCTGCAACAAATATAATTAGCTCCGGGAAGGGATTTCCTCCCCTTCCCCCACTGCTGTAATCTTTCAGAAAATTTGCTGTGAATTTCAGAATATTTTTTTTTACTCAGAATCAGCCATGGGGGCGGCGGGGAGGTACGGGTGCGATCCTGAGGCCGTCCCGCGTCGAAATAAGTTGAAAAGTGTTACTGTATTTTTTTATATACTTTCATTTAAAAGAAAGTCATTGTAGCTTAAAATTTATAAAATTGTTCTTCCCACCCGTGAAACTAAATTCTGGCTACGTTTCTTGTTTAAAAATAAATTAATATTGAAACAAACACAAAATATTTTTATACACATATATAAAATAACGACTGTTTATTATTTGTGCATTGCACAAGTAATAATAATGACTTTAAACCGTTCCAGATGAAAAATACCGGCTGGAAAGTTAGGACGGAAAAGGAAGATAAGTGGGAGGGGGGAATGTTTCGCGGTCCTTTGACGAAATTTGCATTTTTTTCGCGATCACTTGACGAAATATGTGTTTTTTTCGCAGCACTTTGGTGAAATTCTCATCTTTTCCGCTACCTTTTGTTGAAATTCTCGTTTTTTCCGCGAAACTTTAACAAAATTTGCGCTTTTTTCGCGATTCTTTGACGAAATTCGCGTTTTGTCCGCGATTATTTAACGAAATTCGCAATTTTCGTTTTACGAAATACGCGTTTTTTCGTGGCCTTTTGGCGAAAATCGCTTTTTTCCCGCGATCCTTTGACGAAATTTTTGTTTTTTCGAGATCCTTTGAAGAAATTGGCGTTTTTTCAGCTACTCTTTGACAAAATTAGTGTTTTTTCGTGGCCTTTTGACAAAAATCAAGTTTTTTTTTCGTAGCCCTTTGACGAAATTCGCGTTTTTTCCACAATCCTTTAACCAAATCCGCATTTTTTCTGCGATACTTTGGCGAAATTGGAGGTTTTTTCTGCGAACGAGTGACGAAATTGATTTTTTACGGAGACCATTTGTCAAAATTCGCGACTTTTTTGTAGCAGAATTTTTTGTACCAAATGCCTTAAATTTTCGGAAAATTCGAATCGGAATCACCCCTACTTTTAATTGTGCGCGAGCAGTAAATAAATCGTACATAAAATTGGGAAATATTTTCAATTTTTTGGTATTTCAAAAAAAAGTGTTACAAAAGCAAAAATTATGTTTTTTTTTTCTAAATGTTTTTCATTTTGAAAATAGATTTTGTGGTTTCAAGTACATTTGGTAGCAGTACTGAGGAGGAATTCGATTAACGAAAAAGACAAATTCGTGGAATGCCAGAAAATAAAAAAATTTATCTCAGAAAGAAAGAAATAATATGAGCCTTTTTTCCCCTTTCACTGTGATCCCTTCGGAGGAGCAATGGATCTGTAACCTCATAACCCCCTTCCCCATCGACTTCTTTGGGTATTGTATCCTGGGGCATCACTGCATACTGATATATGGGGCTAACGAGAATAGCTGCATGGCAGAAAAGAAATACAAATTTATCTTAAAAGAAAGAAAAAATTCAGCATTTTTTTTTCATTTCATTTTTGATTATTTCGAAAGGGGACCTGTAACCCCATCAGCCCTCTTCCCCTCGCTGGGTATACCGTGGTGTTGTAACTGTGCGCTGATATGAGACTAACCAGAATGGCTAGTTAGTTGTATTGCAGAAAACAAAGTTACAAATTTATCTCAAAACAAGAGGGAAAAAAATCCACAATTTTGGGGGATTGTAACCCCATTAACCCCTTTCCACTGCTTGGGTATATTGTGGTGTCAGTGTGCACTAATATGGATCTAAAGAGGAGAGAACGGCTAGCCTGTTGAATGATAGGAGTAAAAAATACAAATTTATTTCAAAGAGAAAGAAAAAAAGCAATATTTTTCATTTCATTTTCGACTATTTCGTGAGGAGGGGGGGGGGCTGTAAGCCTATCAGCCCCCCCCTCCCTTTTTTTGGTATGCTGTGATGTCAATGTGGACTAATATGGGGTTAACGAGAATGGCTATTTCGCTGTATGGCAAAAGAAAAATTAGAGATTTATCTAAAACAAATAATAAGCATTGCAGAAAACAAAATTACAAATTTAGTTCAAACAAAAAGAAAAAAGAAAATCAGCATTTTTTTCATTTCATTTTTGACTATTTTGGGAGGAGGCACCCTATTAGCCCCTTTCAAATCTTTGGGTATAATGTGTTGTCACTGTGCGCTAGAATGGAACTAAAGAGAAGAGAGCGGCTAGTCTCTTGAATGATAGGGGGGAAAATATAAATTTGTCTCAAACGAAAAGAAAAAGATCGGTACCTTTCCATTTCAGTTTTGACTATTTTGAGAGGAGAGGGGTGTATCAGCCCCCTCCCCATCTTTGGGTATGCCATGATGTCAATGTGGACTAATATGGGATTAACGAGAATGACTATTTTGCTGTATGACAGAAGAGATAATTACAGAATTACCAGGAATAAACACTTTTTTAATTTAATTTTTCGACTATTTTGGGAAGAGTGGGGGGGGGGGGGGCTGTAACCCCATCAGCCCTTTTTCTCTTCTTTGGTGTCAATGTGGACTAATAAGGAACGAAAGCGAAGGGAGAGCGGCTAGTCTGTTGAATGATAAGGGGAAAATTGCAAATATATCTCAAACAGAAAGAAAAACATCATCACTATTTTTTAAATTCATTTTCGACTATTTCGAGAGAAGGAGGCTGCAATTCCCCCAGCCCCCTCCCCATCTTTGGGTATGGTGTGATGTCAGTGTGGATTAATATGGTGTTAACGAGAATGGCTATTTCACTGTATGACAGAAGAAAAAAATTACAGATTTATCTAAAAAAAGTAAGGAAAAACACTTTTTTCATTTAATTTTTCGACTATTTTGGGAGGAGGGGGGGGGGGGGGGGCTGTAACACCATGAGCCCCCTTTCTCTTCTTTAGTGTGAATGTGGGCTAATATGGGACTAATGAGAATGGCTACTCCGCTATATGATTGAAAAAAATTAATTTTTATTCCAAAAAAGAAAGAAAAAAATTCAGCATTTTTTCATATCATTTTCGAAAATTTCGGGGGGGGGGGGGGGGGGGCTGATGGGGTTTTGGGTACGCCCATGTTATATACAGTTATTTATAAGTTGTCATGAAGCTTTAAAATTGAGTAAGTATTAGGATTTCTTCTTCGTATAATAATTAATGTATTTAGATATAATTTTTTAATATTGTTTTTTGAAAATATTTAAAATCACATTTTGTTTTGATTTTCTCTAACTTATTTAACCGAATATCTTAGAATATTCTGTCAAATATGCAACTATTCGGCAAAATATCTAATTATATTCGGCCACAGGTATTCGGCCGAATAACTGTTCAATATTCGAAAAATATAATCGAAAAAGTATATAATCGAAAAAGTAAAAAATATGCGATGTACAGACGGATCTCGGCTATCCAATGCAAAAAATAAATAAATAAATAAATTTAAAAAATTTCGAAATGCAAACGAGATATTAGAAAAATCCATCCCCATAGGATTAGCATTAGCTCGTGAGTGTCTTCGCCTGCAGGGACAGGAACCTTAAGCATAGTATATAGTGTGTATAAATGCTATAGTTCATATACAGGGCTACAGAAAAGAATTCGTAAGGGTTACCGAGTATGAGCGTAAATTGCTTAAAGGTGGGTTTTAAATTAATTCTGCATTTTTATGCTGAACTGAATTTAGTTTACTAAGAAATGTTTGTAGAATATATATAAAATGATATACAGGGCCACGCAAAGAATTGGATACATGGCCGTCTTATGGATGGTAATTTCTGGAAATGTGATTTTAGTAGTTTTAAGAGTGTTTTAGTTTGAATTAAATTTTAGCTAAATAGCGACGTGTAATAAAGGTATTAGGTAAACTACGGGGTTGTACAAAAGTATTCAAGTATGTTTCCATCTATTAGTATAAATTTCTGAAAGAGAAAATTTTCAATCTGTTATGCGTTTTCTTGCTAAACTAAATTTTCCCATTATATAGTATATATATCAATCGACAGATCAAATACAGGGCTGTTCAAAAGAATTGAAATACATATTTAGCTATGGGCGGTAACTGCTGAAATCTGTTTTTCAAATGATTTATGCGTTTTATAAAATGTTTACTTAGTTATCTTATTTACCTTATTTCCCTAAATAGCAAAGATTTGTTAAAGTATTCAGGAAGTATTGGAAAGTGTTTTACAATCTATGCTTAATGCATGATTTGCCTTTCTTGTTGACATATAGTTCTGAACCATCCCGTATAAGCAAGTTGCTCTAGAAAATAAATTATTGATTACCTTTGAGAACCGATAAATCAAAGTAAAATAAAAATCAAAAATTTGCAAATTTGGCATTACTTTAGGACCTATATACAGGGAAATTTTAATATTTCGGGATAGACGTCAGTGGGAAAGGGAGGGGGGGGGGGTGAAAAATAAATTGCGAAATTTTACAATTATTGTAATTTTTATAATCTGCTAAAAAATCAGCGTCCATTATTATTTTTTTTTCACAGTACTTATTCATATAGATTTTCTTACAAAAAAATACTTAATTTTTAATATAAGAAGAAGAAAATTGCAAAGTGTGATTAGATAGATTATAGATTATTGAAGTAAAATAAAAAAAGAAATTCTACTCTTATTTTTTTTATTTATTTAATTTTTTAGTAAAATTATTTTAATAATTTATTTTGAATTTATTTTTTTTTTATTTTTGAACATAAACAGTTTCTTTTCGCTTTTTAGTAAAATACATTTTAAAATATATGGGGGAAAAATCTAGCACTCTAAAATAGAAATATAGTATATTAAAATACTCCTATTAAAGAAGGGAAATAAATTCCCTCTTTTTTTCAAATTTTTCATTTTCTGAATTTTTAATATGGTTTTTGCATTAATCTGTTTAATATCAACATCCTTTATTTATTTTTCAGCGTTGCTTAAAAATATTTGCTTGTTTACATTTTACAGTGTTTATTTTTATAATCTTTTTTAGGAAAAAACACTAAATTATTAATTTATTAATGTAAGTAAAAAATATATATCATTGAAACAAAATAAATAGAAATTCTGCTTTTAAAGTCTTGTTATCTGATATATATTATTTTTCAGTAAAATGTGTTTTTTATAATTTCTATTGTATTTAAAAGCTGTTAATTTTCATATATAAACTGTTTATTTTTTAAATAATATTTAACGCCATATGATTTTAAATATGTGGATAAACCTTTAGCAATCAAAATGATAAATACGTACTAAAGTGCCCCTATAAGTAATTGAAATTAAAACCTTCTGAAAAAATCCCCCCCCTCCCCCCCGTCTACCTTTATTTTTCTCTCTCTTGGAGTACTTTTGTATTTCTGAATCATTGTAAAAGTGGATAAACGCCGTTCAAGGTAAAAATGATGAACTCACAAAGTACAATAAGGTAAGAAAACATTATTATATATATTCACTGTAATTATAGAAGTTTTCTATTTTTTTTTTCACAAAAAAGGTAAATTTTAAAAACATAAGCACTTATTTTGATACTATAAATAGTAAGAATTAATGACAAAAAGAAATCTTACATAATTATTAATACTAATATGTAAAATAATCTTAAATATTAATAAACATAATTAATTGTACTAAAATAATTAGTGTACCCATACTGTATACTTATTCATAGATAAATATATGCCACGCTATTGTTACAATATCTATTATTGATTAAAAAAAAACACAAGATATAATTCACATGCGTGCTTATTATTATTATATTTCTTGCACTTTACATTTTCTGTGTAAATCTGAATTTTATGAACAAAAGGTTTTCTTAAAAAATAAGCTTCATTTAATTTGTAATGAAATGTTGTGATAAAAATGAATAAATAAATACTCGGATATATAATATTAAAAAAAAATAGCAAACAAAATTGTCTCACTTAATTATTATTACCATGGAACAAGGAATATAGATTATTTCGAACAAGGAACAAGGTTATTTCCAACTTCTTTGATTATTACTAATATTTATAATAATCTTGATTACTAATACACTAATAATTAAAATAATTCCACGATCATTTCTATTATCTATAAATAAATAAATTTTCTACAGAATATACTACTACAAAATATAATTAACATACCCTGAATATAATTTTTTTTATGCCTTGCATTTCTTTGTAAACATGGATTTTGTAAAAGGTTGTTTACCACAACCCCTCCCACACCCCCACACCCCTTTTTAAAGCAAAATTTCGATTTAACATTTTATACTTCGTCATTTTAACTTTCTACTGAGTGTCAAATTTTGGTACTTTTTCTTGCGACCATTTGACGAAAATCTCAGAGGTTTTCCCGCGACCGATTGACGAATTTTACTTTTTTTTTTTTCCTCCAGAACCGGCTAAAGAATTTCGCGACTTTTTACAGAGAGTAAATGGGTTCCACCAGTGGTCGAGAGATTCTGCCAGCAAAGCTGGTAGACGGGAAGTGCCGGGTTTGATCGGAAACTCGCGGAAATAATGTGTAAAAACAGTAAAGGCAGTAGCATATATGAATTCTCTGTCAACGAGTGAAGATGACTGTGAAAAGCAACCGCCTTTGAAGATAAAATGAAGTTTAAGGCAAATTTTTTTTGATAAAAGAAAATTTTTAAATGTTGCTTTATTTAAATCATAACGAAATAAAGCGATTGAAATGAACAAATGAATAAGTAATTTAAATAATCAGAAATAATAATTAAAAGAGTGTTACTTAGTAACTGATACTTAAATATTAAATACTACTTATTAAAATTATTTATCCTTTTTGCTGCTCAATACAAACATACTATCTTGTCTACAGAATATTCTAGAACAAAAAAATGTAATTCACACACACACACATTTTTAATGAGATAATCATAATGCGAGAAAAATTAATAAATGAAAAACTTGAATATCTACCCTATATATATAAAATCCTAATGAAACGAATTTATGAAACGGATATATGAAACGGCTGAAATGAAACGAATTTATGTAACGATTCTTTGAAACGACTGATAAAACAACTGAATATGTTTCACGGCGATTTCTCCTAAAATATGGAATACTTTGCAATGAAATTAACACCAAAAATCAGTATCGATCCGCAGATCTCAAAACTGGTATTAGAATTTTTAAATTTGAATTAGTCAAAATATTATTTTTTTTCTAATTTTAAATACATTTTTCTAATGATGTCAACTCAAATTTTAATCGTAACAGATATATTTTTTTTTTCACATTTCAGAAAAGGCTATTATTTGAAACTAATTTGGCAACCAGTTTGGCCTCCCTTAAATGTATGCTAAGAAATGTATCACGCTACTTTTATTCATAATTCAATTTACTTGAACAATCTTTCGCCAAATAGAAAGATTCTGATAGAGAAATCAATTCTGACGGTATTTAGCAAGACGCAGGTGATAATTCGCTAAACATTTTTCCTGTTGCATTTTTTTATGTTTCATTAATTTCATTTAAAATATAATCCTTTCATTCATTTTATTTAAAATACACAATTTTCATTTAAAATTGATGACTTTCACTTCTTTCTTTGTTTTTAAAACAAAACGAAAAGAAAAAAAATAGGTACAGATGTTATCTACGCACCGAGGTTCCTAATTGGCGCCAAAATGGCATTATTGTGATTGACATGGTAACCCGGCTATTGTTGTTTATTTAATAATAAATGTTTATTTACTTTTATTTATTTATTTTTTAATTATATAAATTATTTTGTTCTATAGTTATTAATTATTTTTTTTTATTTCGTTTAGAAAATAATTAAAAAATACGGTACTACTTAATTATTCCTTCGACCAATTTCGCCAAATTATACAAATTGACATAATTTTTATTTTAAATAACGAAAGAACAAATAAATTAGTATAACATTAATAAATATACAAATAAAACGCCGAAATAAAAATTACTTGATGCCGTAAACACGTGTAACTTGCTTAAAGTCAAGTAAATGTGACATTTACGATTAACCATTATTGGCATTTAATCTTATAGTTTGGCGATAGATTTTTGGTCGACGGGATAACTAAGTAACACCAAAAATGCATATGTAACTGGTATTTGAAAACGAGATTTTCACAAATTTTCGTAAAAAAAAAAAAAAAAAAAATCACGCCAAGCTTGCGGTGCGTATATGACATCTGGCCAAATATTACCACTCGGGGAAAAAAAATGCTAACGGGCGAGTTGAAAAAAAGCTATTGGAGAGATTTGCATCCGGCTAGCGTAACAGTACCAATAAATCTTTGTGACCATGGCAACTTTTATGTAGTTTTATTCGAAAAAAATTTTTTGATTTTTTAATCAAAATGGAAAATTTACGGCCCCATATTGGCGCGATTTTTTTCTGACGCCAATGTCATATACGGAAAGGGCATTTAACTGGCGCCAAAGTATCTTTATTTTGCTTGATATGATAAGCCGGATGTTGTTGTTTATGCTGTTGATGCGTTCCCCAAATTGGCATCGGCAAATAATCACGCCAATATGGGGACATATATATGACATATGTGCCCAACTTTCATATGAAAGGCGGAGAATTCAGACCTTATTTGTTTATGGCAGTTGACGACTTGAACTATTATAATATATGAAATGATGGCGATAGAATAATATTTGGCGACTTATTACATGTGCCTGGCTAACATTAAAGTACCAAAATGTCACCTACAGTATAAAACGCGAAGTGGTTCGCCCGCAACTGTTGATGATAGTCACATGACTTACGCTATTGTTATAGAGATTGTTTTAAAATACCGGGAGATAATAAAGACTCTGTATACTTAATTCATTTTATTTTAGCTTCTTTTCAAATGTTTAACTGATCCTCTTTAATCAAAAACCAAAATAACCATTGGATGTCTTAACAGCAACTGATTCGCCCTTAAATTTTTGCAATCAAAGGGAATTGAATGGAAATCCGTTTACAGGGAGATCTGCACAGCTTTTTTCAGTATAATTCAATCTTCTCTACTATTTTTAAAACCCATCAGATTAGCGTCTTTTTAGATTCTGCGGTGTCTGAACGGGGGTTGGCGAGCGTAACTTGCAGGGGGCAGAGCCCCCTAGTATATACAGTGTGTCCACCTATATATGATATACCTGACAAACCTTTATTTTCGCAACCTTTGGTCCTAGATGCATAGTTCCAATTACAAAAATGGGCAAAATTAAGTGCAGGGTTAAGATAAAAAAAAAGTTTGAAGCGGAAAAACAACTTACTGAAGAATTAGAGAATCTAAAATTTTATACGGTACCCCGGTCCCATAAGTTGTATTTAGTAAAATTTCCCTGTTACACTGGCAAGTAAGCCAAAAAAAGTCCCGTTATTCTACTATTAAAATTGATCGAGTAATAACTGTTTAAAGTTGGAGTATATTTTTTGCTGCATATTAGGGGTCATTCACAAATTTAGTAGAAATATAATTTCGTCAGATATATTTAAAAAATGGTTGAGAGTAAAATTGGCATTGCAATATAAATTTGAAATCTTTAATCATTCTGACACATTACTGCAAAATGTACAATTTGTTCTGAACATTAGAAGAGGATAAAAATAACAGATTTTTTGTTAAATAAAAGGATGAAAAGCAACAGCTTCAATTCTTTACAAAATGATACATATTTTAAAATGCTGTTAGATTACACTGTCTTTCAAATTTTGGGTTGTGGCACGTTTTTTAGCTTTTGAAAATTGATTCTTATGTATTTTTAGCACTGAATCCGAAAATGACCTTCATTTTTAACCATCACGTCAATAATTTTCTCAAATCGCAAATTTCAAAGTTAAAAAGCTAAAAGTTAAAATTGATTCCCCTCCCCTCCCAACCTCATCGGACCCCTAAGCCGTTTAGCTGTAAGAAACCCAGTATAAGCCAAAAAAATCCAATAAATTATTGAATTAAATAAAATTAAAATGAATAAAAAAGTCTTACATCTGTTTTATAGTATCCGATTTTTCGCTATTTTTTAACCTTGAAATTTACGATTTGCGAAAAAACTTGACATGATGGTTAAAAGTGAAGGTAATTTTTTTATTCAGCTTTAAAAAAATATATTAAACTAGGGGGCTCTACCCCCTGCAAGCTACGCTCCCCAAACTCCGTTCAGACACCGCAGAATCTAAAATCACGCTAATTCGATCGTTTTTTAAAAGATTAGAGAAGATTGAATTATAATGAAAAAACCTATAGCGATTTCCTTGTAAACTCCACTCAGTTCCCTTTGATTGCGAAAATTTAAGGCCGAATCAGTTGCTGTTAAGACATCCAATAGTTGTTTTCGTGTTTGATTAAAGAAGATCAGTTAAACATTTGAAAAGATGCTAAAATAAAAAGAATTAAGTAAACAGAGTCTTTGCCGACCGGTATTTTTTAACAGCGTTATAAAACGATTGATATAATACAATTTACTACAATTACTGCAATTTATTGCTTTAACTCCTTCAAGGGCGCTGGTTAATTTTTGGACCACTTATTTTTAATTTTTAAATGCCACATTGGCACCAGAATATTGGAATGAATTTTTTTCTTTTATTAAGTAAGTGAACAAGAGTTTATATAATTTCAACAAAAGACTCTTGGAGTATCTTCCTCAGTTGATGAACACATTATCTAGAGTTTTTAGTCCTGATGCACTAGAGGATTGGACGGCTAATTTTTATGACCTTTTGCATGAAATTATGAGTGCTTGTTTTAAAAGAGGTTCATTGTCATATAAACCTACGGCAAAATGGTATACAGAAATTATTAGGGTTGAAAGAAATAAAGTTAATGCCTTGTATAAGCGTTATAGGAAGAATTTGAATAGAGAAGATTACAAGGATAAATATCTTACTGCTAGAAGACAATACAAAAGTAATTTACGTCGTGCAAAACGACAGGGTTGGCTGTCATTCTGTGAACGCACTGATAATGCCTATGGGTCTCTATACAGACATGTCTCAGGTAAAACCCTAAGACATAACGACATGATCTTTACTACATTAGAAGAATCTTCTGTGTTTGACACATATGATAGCATAGCACATAGCCTTATGCCTGGTCATTTTGACGTGGGTTATCGACCTTCTGTCCCTTATGAGTACATTAACTCATTCAATTTTTCCTCATCACCTGATTTTATTCCATTTACAGAAAAAGAACTCTTTCATGTGCTGCGCCTTCAGGACATAAATAAAGCTCCATTACCGGACGATATTGATGGAATAATTATTAAAAATTTGTGTAACAGATTTACAACTCTTATGTTGACGCTATTTAATACTTGTTTTTCACTTGGTCACTTCCCAAAATGTTGGAAACGAGGAATGGTCATCTTTTTTCGAAAACGTAATAAGACAGCTGAAAAAATTAATTCGTATTGCCTATTACTCTTCTCCCTATGATCTGTAAGTTATATGAAAGACTTTTAAAACTTAGAGTTATTACAATGCTGGAGTCTTCTAATTATCTTGATGATGGACAACATGGCTTTCGTGAGGGACGGAGCACCTTGACAGCACTTTCTGCGTTAAAGAATATCATTGGAGAAACACTATCAGTATATAAATACTGTGCTATGATTTCTTTTGATATCAGTGGTGCCTTCGACGTTTTAGATTGGCGTATTCTAGCCGATATCATAAATATCTTACCTATTTTTGATTACATGAAGTCTGCACTTAAAAATCATGAGTAATAGACTTATTTGTTTTAAATATACGCATGGATTAACATGGTTTCATGTATTCCGTGGCTGCCCGCAAGGGTCATGCCTTGGGCCGTTTATCTGGACACTAGTTGCTGACAGGATTTTAAAGAGTTGCAAGCAGAGAGGATTACTGATTATTTCTTATGCTGATGATAGCGTCATCATAGAGAGCGCAGATACGCGCTCCGCGCTAGAACATAAAATGAATACTAGTGTTCATCACTTTTCGAATATCTGTTCCATACATCAATTGCAAATTAGTGCAGAGAAGTCAGCCGCAATGCTGTTTGGGAGCCACACTCTTAGTAAAAGAAGACCAATTTTTAAACATAATGACAAAAGTATCAGTGTAAAGGACAATATTCTTTATTTGGGATTTCTACTTGACAGCAATTTTCGCTGGATGGATCACGTAGATATGATTCGAACTAGGCTTAGCGATATCACGTGTAAAATGCGCCAAACCAGAATCCGTGATAGAGGTCTTCCTTCTATTTATCTTAAAATGTGGTACAATACCGTCTTGAAGAAACGTATTTCATATCGGCATGAGATCTGGATGCCTGACTTAAATCAAAATGGAATAACAAGACTACTCTCATGTCAACGTCTATGTCTGCTATCTGTCTTAAAGGCATATCGTAAGATTTCTAATGACGCATTGGCCCCACCAGTGGCCGAGAGGTTCTGCTCTCGAAGCTGGTAGACGGGAGGTGCTGGGTTCGATCCCAATCGCGCCCGTCGGCCTAATCGTTCGGAGTTTTCGTGGTTGTCTTCTAACCTTGGTTCTCCAAGCGTTAATACGGGTTAGGTTCCCTTAGAAAGACCTCCACGGAAGGCACTCGCCCCCTTAAGGCCTATATCCCACGTGCAGATAATTGGTCGACATAAATACAACCAACCAATCTAATGACGCATTGTGTGTTTTGGTGGGTGCTCCACCACTTGACATAGAATTGAATTTGTCTTCTAAGCGTTATAATATCATTTATGGAAATGGTCAGTCTTGATTAACAATATGTGTTTTAAAGGTGAAGATTTTATGAATAAACTGAGGACATATAATTATCCTTACTTTTTTTATAACTTAAATATAAAATTTGTTAAGCCAGTGGTTGATGCAGTACCAGTGATGAATCATCCGATATTGTATACTGATGGTTCTCGAATGATGAACAGTGTAGGAGCTGCATTTACGGTTTGGTATAGGGATTCTTTTATGCTAGACATAAGATTAAAATTACATGACTATAACTCTGTTTTTCAAGCGGAATTGGCTGCGATAGACGAGGCTATCAGTTGGTGCATCGGCTCACCGCATAATTCATATCATCTTTATACTGATAGCTTGTCATCAATTTACGCTCTTCAGCGCCTATTTCCATCTAACGGTCAGCTTTTTAATATCTTCAACTCTTTGCGCCTGTTACATAATAAAGTCATATACAGGTGGTTATCAAAATAATGGAAACACCCTAGATTTTGAAGGAATTCTTTATTAATATGGCGTAGGACCGCCTTTGGCATGTAATACAGCTTGGATTCACCTGGGAATCGAATCATACAAATTCTGAATAGTGTTTAGAGAAATATTGTACCATTCTTCATGGAGATATTGTGAAAGTTCCGTGAGAGATGCCGGTGGAGGATATCGATTCCGGATTGAAAGCTCTAAAATAGACCACAACGGTTCGATTATGTTGATGTCTGGGGACTGTGCGGGCCAAGGTAGATGTTCCACCTCATCCTCATGTTCATCAAACCATGATTGGACAATTCTGGCTGCATGAATAGGGGCATTATCATCCTGGAAAATTCCATCTCCTGCAGGAAACAAAATTTGCATCATGGGATGGACCAGGTCAGCTAAAACTTCTCTATACTTCTCCCCAGTGATCCTTCCTTTCAGGGTTACGATTGGACCAGCAGAAAACCATGACACGGCTGCCCATACCATGACCGATCCACCTCCATGCTTGACAGTTGGACGGAGGCAATCAGGATCATACGCTTGTGCAGGTGTTCTTCAGACATGTACCCGTCCTGTTGTGGGGAACAATGTGAAAGATGATTCGTCTGACCACATAACAGTCTTCCACTTATCAATCGACCAGGTTTTGTGGTTGTGGCACCACTCTACACGACGTTTGGCATTAGCATCTGTGACAAGTGGCTTGGGAATTGCTGTTCTGCCGTAAATGTTCTCTTTATGAAGGTATCTCCGAACTGTAATTGTTGACACTAGAGAATCCAGATACTGATTGAGCTCTGCGGTCACTTTGGCTGCAGTTGTTTTCTTTTTAGACATTACAATCCGCTTCAATACCCGTCGGTCTCTTTCACTCAGCTTCTCCTTCCGTCCACTATTTTGCTTTGCTGAGCTTGTCTTTCCGCGCTGTGTGTATGCTGTCATGACTTTAGACACTGTACCTCTAGAAACGCCTATAAGCTGGGATGTTTCGGACACCGTTGCTCCAGCTAGTCGGGTTCCTACAATTTGGCCTCTTTGAAAATCTGTGAGGTCTGACATTTTACGCTTCTGACAAAAAAAAATCAAAACGTAGACAACTCTTCTAGAGCTCTCTCATACTACCTAATACATGTACTTTTTATATTTAAAAAAATCTGGTAGCTAAAATTATATTTTAATGCTTACGAAGGGAATTCTTAAATGTCCCTTTCATTCACAAGTGTTTCCATTATTTTGATAACCACCTGTATGTTGGCTGGATAAAATCGCATGTTGGATTATCAGGAAATGAAAGAGCGGACATGTTGGCAAAATCAGTCATTACAAATTATCTTTATGATAAAGTTCTACGCATTCCTGCACCAACTTCTATTTTAAAACGTCATTTTAAAACACTTCTACATGATCAATAGCAAGTTTCTTGGGAAAATTCGGCCAAGGGAAGAGATACTTATGCGATATTAAACAAGGTTGACAATTTATTTCTATGTGAATCCCAGGTGATATGTTATTTTCTTTCTTCACATGGAGCATTTCCACAGTATCTGTTTAAAATAGGAAAGCGCCCAAATAACAGGTGCAACTGTGGTGATGTAGGAAGTATACAACATTATTTGTTTGGACATTGTTCGTTAATGCCTTGTACATTTAAATTCAACAAGAACTGTACACTGAAATGGACCATTCGAAACGTTCTCTTCACCCGTTCAAACTATGGGAAATTGTGTGCTATGTACAACGTACTTAATAGGGAATACTTATTTATTGGGTATAAATTTTGAGAATTTTTATACTTGTAACTATTTGCTTCTATCATACTGTTAATACTCATCAGTGGTTCGCTACGGACATTACGTAGTTTTCTGACACTACATCAAAATCGAGATCAACATTGTGCCTTTTACAGTAACTGTCCTTTGTCTGACATTTCTTTTAACGGTGATTATCTCTTGAGGTCTGAACATTATGGTGATCTTTTTCAAGTTAGTTTTTCTTATACAAAACATTTATGAACATTTTTTTTCGAACACTGAACTCATATGAGCATTAATGAACTGTGAACTTTATTGAACATTTACACTTCATAATCTTGAACAAGGAACTTTAGTCTTAACTTTTGTTATACATTTAAGTCACCTCATTATCGTCTTTTATTTTTATTATTATGATGAAAGCAACATCAATGGTTTTGTAAATTTATGATGTAAGTATACGTCAGAATATGTGCCATTTTCCTTGTTAGTTTGGGTGCGTTCCGATGTTCGGCATCGGTGATTGCTGTGTGGATTTTCCACCGGAGCGTTACATTCTATGCCATTCTTTGGTTGGTGCTCCGGTCGGGTGATCAAGTAAGTGAACAAAAACATTTTCGTATTTCGAAATTTGTTTGTAAATTCCGGTGCCATTCACTGATTTCAACATTTTACGAATAGAAGTACCTTACCCCTGAAAGAGTTAAACGCATATTAATGTATTTATTATTTTAAAGTTTCCGTTCTCTTTTAATATTCACGTGTAAATACAATTTTCAAGACATAATTTTCAATATTTTCCTGCTTTTAACACGTACTCATTTAATAGTAATTTTAAAGTTTTCTTTTCCGTTTTTAATAGCCATGTGTAAATAAATTTGTAATCGTTAGGAAGTATTATCCTTTGTGCTGTTTTTAGAACGGAAAACAATTTCTATAATAATAGCCTAAGTCATGTGACTATCATCAACAGTTCCTTCATTTTTCATAAGAAAGGTTTCCATTTTGATTAAAGAATCAAAGTTATTTTTTCGAATAAAACTACATAAAAGTTGCCATGATCGCAAATAATTCTTGGTACTTTTATGTTAGCCGGGTTCAAATTTCGCCGATAGCATTTTTTTTTGGTACTTTTCCGTTATACGGACACCATGGCAAAATGTATGCTAATGCATTTCAACCATGATCGTGAAAGGGATTTTTGGTACTACTTAGTTATCCCGTCGACCAAAAATCTATTGCCAAACTATAAGATTAAATGCCAATAATGGTTGATCGTAAATGTCACATTCACTTGACTTTAAGCAAGTTACACGTGTTTACGTTATCAAGTCATTTTTATTTCGACGATTTATTTGTATTTTTATTAATGTTATACTAATTTATTTGTTCTTTCGTTATTTAAAATAAAAATTATGTCAATTTGTTAATTTGGCGAGTGGTTTGGCGATTTATATAATTTGGCGAAATTGATCGACGAGATAACTAAGTAGTACCGGATTTTTATTGTAAAACCATGCGAAACATTGTGATTTGCTATTATTTGTTATACCTTAGTGTATAACAGTTATTTGTTCACTTATTTTAAGTATATATTTGTGATTTAGTAAAATAGTTCGTAAAAATCTGTAGTTTCCAAATGTTATATTTTTAAAATGCTCACTTTACTATCGACAGTGTTTTTTCTTTTATTTTTCAAATGTTTCAATTCACGTGATTTTCATTTCGCGCCAACTATTGCGCTTGGCGACAATGGTGTCCGTATAGCGGAAACGTACCATTTTCTTTAACTCGTAAGTTAGCATTTTTTTATTTTTCGAGTGGTAAATTAAAATTACTTGGTTATCCCATTGACCAAAAATCTATCGCCAGACTATAAGATTAAATGCCAATAATGGGTGATCATAAATGTCACATTCACTTGACTGTAAGGAAGTTATATGTGTTTACGCCATCAAGTGATTTTTATTTCGACGCTTTATTTGTATTTGTATTTTTATACTAATTTATTTGTTCTTTCGTTATTTAAATAAAAATTACGTCAACTTGTATAATTTGGCGAGTGGTTTGGCGATTTATATAATTTGGTGATATTGGTCATTTGTTATGAATTTAAAATTAAATGTCATGATTTATTGCATTACTTAACATTTAACACAGATGTCATATTTTGGCGTGATTTTGGCGGTTTGGCGTGATATTTTTTACGATAATTTGGCTAAAACCTCGTTTTCGAATACCAGTGACATTATTTATTTTAAATTATTTTCTATTGTTTTAAATTATTTTCTATTATTTTTAAAATGAAATAACAATAAATAAAAAAAAATAATTAATAACTATAGAACAAAGCAATTTGTAACTTTTTTTTTAAATAAAAAGAAAATAAATGTAAATAAACATTTATTAATGAAAAAGCAACAATAGCCGGGTTACCATGTCAGGCAAAATAACGCCATTATGGCGCCAATTAGGTACCCCGGTGCGTATATGACATGTGAGCCTAATATTTTTCTTTTCGTTTCGCTCAAAAGAAAAAAAAAAGAAAGAATGAAGTGAAAGCCATTAATTATAAATGTTTCAGTTTTTGAGGAATGTTTTGTATTAAATAAAATGATAACGAAATACAAAAAAAAAAAAAAAAAAAGCATTTTTCTAAGGAGATTTAAGGGAGGCCAAACTGGTCGCCAAATTAATTTAAAATTATAACCTTTTCTGAAATTTGAAAAAAAAATATCTGTTATGATTGAAATTTGGGTTCCCATCATTAGAAAAAAGTATTTAAAATTAGAATAAAAAATAATATCTAATCTAAAACTCTTTCTTAAACTTGTTGACTGTAATCTATCCGAATTTCTTTGAGTTATCCTCTAATATAAGGATGTATAAGATGGTAAGTGTCGAAAATTATATTAATATGGCATTGTCATCGGATTTAAGTCAGTATGTAAAATTTAACTTCGATCAGACATTTGAAAGTGTGTTAATGTTTGAATATAAAATTTAAACTGGAAAGATGATCGTTGCAAGTTAAATAAAACCTTCTGAAAATAACATAATTTTTGTTAAAAGAAAATGTTAAAATGCAATTATTTTAACTAATCTGAAACTTAACGAATAAAAGTTAATCGTAATATTTGTACGATTCTACAAATATACTTCATAATTATTCTTCCAAAGCGCAGACACCTTGAAATAAGTTTAAATACTTTACATACGACCCCTGAAAGCAGGTCAGAAAACATCTGTTTTGAGCTGCAAAAAAATGGTATAAGTCATGCATTTCAAAGTTTCATAACTCAGTCAATTTTAATGTTAGATGATTGAGACTTTTTTTGTTCTACTTGTTAGTGTCACAGTAAATTTTTAGTAAATATCACTTATAAGACCGGAGGACTGTATAAAAATTTAAATTTCGTATTTTTTTAATAAATGTTTTTCTTGACCCAAATTGCTTTAAAAATAATCCTTTTCTTTATTTAAAACATTTTTGTAATTGGAAGTATGTGTCTAGGACCAACGGTTTCGAAAATAAAGGTCTGTCAGGTTATACGTGGACACACTGTATATAATGTTTTGAAAAATTAACAACAATGCATTTCCTTATGGGAACGTCCACTGTTACTCTTGTGACCATCAGAGCAAATTTCCATATATATTTCCAATTCTTTTGTTACAAAATATATTTAGGATAAATTTGATGCAACAACTTATAAAAACATGTACTCTACTTTCATAAACCATATACAGTTTGTAACAAAAAGCTTTTTACTTGCCTTGATAGTAAATGAAAATTTTGTTACTCTTGTGACCACAAAAAAATGCAATTTTTAAAAATTGTGTTTGACGCAGAAATTCTGTGAATTATATGAGACTATAGAAATAAAATTTACAGAATATTAGCAGAGTAATTATATCTTTTAAAAAAGCATTAATCATTAAACTCATCTGATAACGCATGAATTAGTTACATTTGATTTTGCAAAATGCTAAATGTTAATCTTGTGACGTTACTCTTGTGACATTTTATCCATAATGTAATTTTAGCAAAAATTCAGTTTAAATACTAAATAAAATAATTAAAATGAGTTAAAAAAATTATTTTTCATAGAGAACAACTGTTGAGGATGGTTTAATTTTAAAATAACATAAAATAATGTACAAAATTCAAAAATTAACAAACACTATAACCACATAGCAACCTCTCAATTTCTGCTACTTAGCAAAATAAGTCATTGTCTTCATTATCAATAATATCAGTTGCAACTTCTCCTGTAGGGCGATTTACTTAATGAAACACAAATTCTTTGTACGAATATCCATATATATCATTATACAACAACACAAAATAAATCTACAGCATCTATACCAGGAGTATTTGAAAAAAAAAATATGCCCAATTAAGTTAATATAGAAAGGAGTCTGATCATTGCAGGCATATTTGCATAGTTATATTTTTGTTTAAATTGGAAAGCACAACCATCATATAAAAAAGTAAAACAGATACATTTTAGGAAAATACAAATTCCCTTAAAGATGCAATGTTGAAATTTTACATACGAAAGCATTTACAAAAAATTGGTTATGAGTTACATTGTCTAAAATAATAGCATAAGATTTTACTTTATTGGGATCATACTAAATAAAAAGCTGAAAATACAGTCGCTTGTGGATTTGACCAGTAATGTAGTATTTCATACCAAAATTTCGTCTTGGCATGAAAATAAAACAATTTCCAGAAAATCCACTGGCATAACTATTCTTTGAGAATTGGTTATTTTTTTGGCATTACGAAAATAATCCCTTGTACAAGTTTCAATGAATGTGTGCCGCAGAAATGGATTTAGTATCTTTCGAAAATTTTTAAACAATCAGAAATGGTTTCTTTAACTGTTACTTTTTCAAAACGTTTATCAACGTTTGGAAAAAGTACCAGTATGGATGAAGATGTTGATAAAAGTTTTGTCAATAGCAAAACGTCTATCAACGAACGTTTTGCTATTTACAATAACTTATAAGAAGTTCTGTATTATGGACTTCCGTTTTAAATAACTCTTCGATGTTATCTCCGCAAATTAGACATTAGGGTGGGTCGAAAAAACCGAAATATTTATAATCGAAACGTAATAGCGCGGAAAAGTTGCCTTTTGTAAAAAAGATGAAATACGTAAAATATTACACATATTGGTTAATATCTTTTACCGCCGCAAGGGGTCCAAATTTCGAAAAAATCGCAAAAAACATACTTTTAGCATTTTTTTTTTTTAAATTATCCAAACATACTTATTCAATTTCTAATAGAACGTAATAGCCACGCCAAGATATTAGTAATGTAACGTTAACATTTCATTTTTGTGACATCGTTGCTTTTACCGCCACAACAGGGCCAAAATTTCTAAAAAATGTTAAAAATTAAAGTTTTTCATTTTTTCAATTTTCTTAACTTTTGTAATGTTTTCAGATTTTTTACATTTCTAATAGGCTGGGAAAGGCATTTTATGTTGTTAATTTCATGCACATTGTTAACCATGATCACTGTAATTCTATTTAAAAAAAATTGCTCAATGATAGAAACACCTGCAGCTGCCTGCACGTAAAATTAATTTCTCGCTGCTGGGCCACGTTTCACTTTGTTCGTTTTTTTTTTTTTTTTTTTGTTTTTTTTTTTTTGTAATGTACTCCTTTTACTCTATACTTTGATGGCCCTAAAGATAGAAATATCTGCCAGGTTAAAGAGGTGGCAAATTTTCATCTTTGAGAAGTCAAGGAGGAGCATATCTCTTTGTACTAGAACCAGGTCTGAATTATTTTCGTCATTTGACCCCATCGTCTGGCAAGGCGACTTCTGTATGCAATGACATCATAGATTTTTTGAAGAAAAATGAAATCCCGACTGGAATAATAATTGCAGTTGAATTTTGCGGAACTGTCTTCAAAACAGGATGCAAAGGTGGTGTTATAGTAGGATTAGTTGAGAACAACTTTTAAAAAACCACTTTATTGGCTTCCTTGACCTCACTTCAATGAGCTTCCACTGAGACATCTTTTAAAACATCTTGATGACAAAAAACAGGTTCTCTATCATATCGTGGCCCAATTGGTTGATCTCTTGCGATTATAGAATTATTACCAATTGCAAAATTTAAGCCAATTTAATCTGATCACCTAGCTGTTGATAAAGATGATTTGTCAACTGACCAGAAGTATATGTCTGAAATATTACAAGCTCTTTCAACACGCGTGTATAACAATTGACCTTTTTTTCTGAGTCCCTGGACAAATATTTCACGCAAGGTGGATCATTACTGCTATTCGAATTTTGAGACTCTACGTTGGAACAAAGAAACCCTCTTCTTAACTTGTCATAACTCTTTGAGTACATCCTGAAAATGTACTGCATCAGTTGGTTCACAATTAAAATTAATCACTCATGTTTTCCAGAATCTGTGCACTATAATTAGTAACTTACGTTACTTGACAGATAATCTACGAAAGATTATAGTTCCTGTATTTTCACGAAATGACTATTTCGCAAATCATACAAATAGCCTCTTTGGAATGATAGCATATGAAGAGGAGAACATCAGGGCCCCAGCCATGAAGAAAATTGCAAAAGCACGAAGTTCTGTGGACTAGAATAGTGCCATCCGTCACTTCATCATAGCACACTTCAACACTGAAGCTTAAAATTGTATGGCTTTAGTCTACTGACAAAACTGAAAACTAACGGAACCACCTGTTATGGTTTCTTTATCGACTAAAAACGCTGGTGAGTTTAAAATGTTCGATTAAAGATACCAGCTATTATAACTTTCCTTGTCCCACTCAATCCCTAGAAAGATGCGTGAAATTATTCATTGAAGCACTGATAAAGTTTGTTTACTAGAACAGAGGGAGGGTCACATCTGATCAGTTTTGACCTCTCGAGGAATAATGGCTTCATCTGAAAGCAAGATATATTATAAAATTCATTTACATTAAATTCTTCTTCATTTTAAGTTTATTTAACCCGTTTCGGTTAAACATCTCTATATTTTAGTTAATAAAATACTAAAACGTTTTGCTCATTTTATATAATTTTTGTGCCATAAATTGGCTGTTTTGAAGTAAAACATCAGTAGATGAAGCGATCGTCAAGAAAAATGAATGATTAAGTTTATTTTCAAGTCTATTACAAATAGTTATAAAAAATTATGATATATTAATAGATATAAAGTAAAATTATTTATTTCTAGACATATTATAGAAATTATAAAAATTTAGAAAAAATGAAAAATTGAAATTTTTGAAATTTTACAAAAAATATGGTCTTTTTGCGGCAAATAAAGATATGATTTCATCATAATGAACATTTACCGGGACATTTTCTCATATCTTCATGTAGCTATTGCGTTCTATTAAAAATTGTATTGGTATGTTTGGATAATTTAAAAAAAAACACGTTTTTTGCGATTTTTTGAAACTTTGGCCCCCTTGCGGCGGTAAAAGATATTAATCGATCGATGTAATATTTTAGAAATTTATTCTGTATTACAAAAGGCAACTTTTCCGCGCTATTACATTTCGATTATAAAAATTTCGGTTTTTTCGACCCACCCTATTAGACATTCTGAATTCCTAAATTCTAATTATCATGTATCTCGGCAGACAAAGTCATTAAATCCATCACAGGAATGTTTAATGCAGGAAATACACCAGTTACTACATTATGAATTGCTTGAATGTTTTTGTGACAGCAACAGTGTTGGGTATGAACGCGTTCATTGAACGTAAGTTCACGAACTTCGTTCACTTTCTGTGAACGTTGAGTTGAACTTGACTCACTTTTTGATAAACGAACGTGAACTGAACGAAAGCTCAAAAAATC
This sequence comes from Maratus speciosus, assembly GCA_963932465.1. NCBI lineage: Eukaryota > Metazoa > Arthropoda > Arachnida > Araneae > Salticidae > Maratus > Maratus speciosus. Next base: position 56,824 of record CAWVRF010000629.1, read on the forward strand.
CGCGAGTTTGAACGAATTTACAACTCAAACTCAATTTTTTTCATAACTTATTTTTTAAATTTTCCAGCCGTTAAGAACACGTTTTTCCCATTCAAATGCCATTTAGAGGCCTAAACGGACTTGGCACGGGTCGAGTCTGATCATCACTTTTTCTGAGTCGTGCCCGGGCCGGCCGAACCGGACTTATTTCTGGACCTGTGCTTTACTCTTCCTAGAAGTCTACACCGAAAGAAATTTTCTGGCCCGGTCGTCCCTGCTTGTATAAAAATCATTGCCCCGTCCCAGTCTGACTCGTACAAAATCTGTTTAAGGAACAACCTACTTTAGGTCAACATTTTTTTTCCAGAAAATACATATATTTTTAAATTACAATTATTCTATTAAAATTCTCTTTAAAAAATAGTTGTCCATGTACATATCTAGAGATGAGGATACAGTACTGTAAAATCTGTTATAAGAATCTGTGTATGACGAGATCCTGTTTTAAACGGAAAATTTTTTTGATCGGTGGATCTGGATCTTCAAAATGGATAAGAATATAATAATCCGTTTGAAAATAATACATTTGCAAGAGACGACTGACCTGGTAAAAAAAGGAACTTAACAATAACGTTTTTTTTTCTCTCCCGTGTAATTCCGTCTTAGAAGGATTTTCGATATAGAATTTTTCAGATTTTTAAGTCTTCAAGCCGTGTAAATGGATTAATGGTATTAATGATAATTCAGATATTTACATTTAAATAGAGGCCCATTAAAAAATCAATATAGCTTACAACAAGATATATAGAAAGAAATGTAGTAGATTAAATAAATATAGAAAAACTATATTTTCAAAGAACGACAGATTCACCTTAATAATATAAATGAAAAATATGAATATCAAATTCACAATATATCTTTACTTAATAGGTGCTAAAAATACAAATGTTAAAAACATTTTAAAACAATGCAGATGTTGAAAACATTGGAGTCACATGATGTTTAAAATCCGAGCGCTTTCGACTGAACCATCAGTCGTCATCAGGGAAAAGAGCACTGCCGAATGAAAGACAAACAGCTGTTAAATATCAAAGGGCGAAACTAAACGAACCACAAAATAGGAGGTGGGAAGGATGGAAAAACAGAGAGGAGCAGCTAATCAGAAAAAGAGAGAGGGGGGGGGGGCAGGGAGGAGGGAAAATGGTTAATCAAAACCAAATTCCCTGTAACCCCTAGTATTTTAAACCCAGATTTTGGTATGTTATAGGATAGAACATCATTACAGGTACTCTTGCCTTTTGCTAAAATTTCCAACGACTCTCTAATTATACAAACATTATAAAATGAAGCGTGTGCACACGCTTTAATATAATTTTTTATAATTTTCTTCTTTTTTACAGCATGGAAATTGTATGAAGTAATTGTCTATAAATGTCTTTATCTACTACCGAGAGATGACAGCATAGATGTCGGCACAGGCCGGAATTTCCAGGCCCTGGCTCTGCCCGGACCGAACAAAAGCAATCTTGGCCCGGCCTGATTGAAAAAATTAAAAGTTCGGCCCGAGCCCGGTCCGCACGGCTCGTACAAAAATCAGTGAAAACAGGCCCCGACTCGTGACAATCAATTAAATGAGATCCGACTCAATTTGACCAAAAAATTCAGGTTTTTCTGAATATACAATTACGATTCTTTTAAAGAATAACACTGCGTACATATTTATGGGATAGTTTTACAGTATATTTTAAAATTACTATGTGTTCGCAAGACAGAAAATTACATAATAGTAACATTAACGATTACTTAGAATATTAGACGTTTCAGCATTCATATAAGGATTCATTAAAAAATTAATGTAGTTTAGAAAAAAAGAAAAAAAAAGGAGGTTAAAAACATGACTTTTGAAGCTGTATAATAAAAAGCAGATTTGTAAAAATATTTCTCTGTCATTTAATAAGGCTTTTCTCAAGTCCAAAGGAGCTACTTTCTGATACATTTCTGAATTCATTTCTTTTCGGAAACGCATAAGATTGGCAAGTGTTCTTATTTAGAAACTATGTAATCGAATAACGTTATCCTTTTTTTTTTTATATAAAAGCAATATATCTTTGAGAAAATACTGTCAAAGTTAAAATTTTGAATCGAATTTCCAGAATCGATAGCACGGGAAGGAGAAAAATCGGCAGTCACAAGACAAGAATCTCTTATATCTCGATAAGTAATTTAGTTATAAAAAAAATGGAAAAACACTGTTCGATTCCAAATCACTTCAAAAGTCAGGCCTGTCAACTTTATGCCTTTACAGTTAAAAATGAGTCAGGAGAAAATGTGTCAGAAAATTTCTCATTGTTGAGCAGTGAATTTGAGAACCCCCTTAAGATATATTTCCAAAGATTCATTTAACAGAAGTTCGTTATCGCTATTAATGTTTTTACAAAACATATTGCCTACCCTACACATCCTGAGAACAATAAAATCCAGTTCCAGGCTTGCGCGAATATGTAGGTGGGGAAATGCAATCCTGATCTCGGCACGAGTCTGCTGAAAAGAAAAAGTCCGGGCTCAGATATTCCGATCCAAACTGCTTATTTTTCTGATTCATTTTAAAATTCATTTTTGCTCTCAAACGCATCAAACTGGGAAATTCTCTTATTTAGAAACTACATAATGTGCCGTGCTTCTCGATTTTTTTATAAATGCAGAAAATACTGTATGAAACGCTGTCAAAGTTGGCGTTTTGGAACCGAATTTTCTGAAGCGGGCGATCTGGGAATGAAAAAAATGGTAATACTCAGAAAATAATTGTTTAAAAATCAAATTCTAATTAATTGAGCTGAAAATGAAATCACACGGCATGTTAAACATGTCTTCAAAAATCACCCCCAGCAAGTTTCATGTTTTACTTTTAAAAATGAGTCTGAAAATGTCTCAGAAAATTTCGAGCTGTTGAGGGTGGAAAAACATTTTTTCGAATACACCCTTAACTGTCCGATGCTGATCTCTACGCTGGATATGTTACTTTTCTGAATTGATATTGTCAAACTGGCATCGGCTCGTGATGCACATTTATACTTAATCTCGCGAAGATCCCCATGAGTCATTGAAATTACTCATATTTTATCGACTTCGATTAAGTTTTTATAGCGGACGGTAGGCCCGCTTATTTTTTTTATCGACCCGACCCAGCCCGGTAGACCCGTTCAATTTTTTATCGGCCCGGCCCGGTCCGTTGAAAAGGATGTTCTAATTCTGCCGGCCCGGTCCGTTTGAAATTCGCCTTCACCTTGCCGCCCGGCTGCGGGCCGGGTACGGGCTCGGGCCAAGTCCGGGCCCGTGCAAACCTCTATGACAGCATAAGATTGACATTTATTTGCTTAAATGAAGGGTTTTTTTCGGTGTTTATAAATTTTTCATTTTTCAAGATAGCGAAATGTAAAAATTAAATATGTAATAAGTGTATTTTTTGTATCAAAGATCCAAATAAATAAGCCATAATCTTAGCTTGTAAACTTCTTTGAAATATGTATTTTTTTAAATTGCGAAATTATAAGTTCAAGCCTATTTTTATGCATGTTTGTAGCATACTAAATATAGGGCGCCAGGCACAAATGGGTACATATTTCTAATAGCAATTTAGGGGCAGTTATTTATGTAAAGTCCTTTTCAAGATGATTTGAAATAAATTGTTTTTTATCCTCAAATACGATTATTCTTAATTCATTATTAATAATACTTATAATGTTATTAGTCTCTGTAAAGAAATAAATCTATTTTTAATAGTTCACAAAAATACTAATTATAGTATATAATATACAATTTTCAAAACTTAATTTATATAAATTTAGACAAAACATAGAATTATGCATTTTTCCACGTATGGATATTCACATATTTAGTATGTTTGCATTTTATCAAATAAATACAAAAATATTTTAACGTAATTTTTTTTAGTATTTTTTTCAGTTCATTTTGCCACATTTTAAAGTGATTTTACAAACATATTTGAGAAAAAAAAATTCAGGCATAAAAGGGTTAATATGCCCAGAAATTTAATATTCTTTATAAAGAATAATATTAAATGTTTCAAAAATCATGGGTAATCATGGCAAATCATGGGTATCCCCCCCCCATATTTCCGACTAGACCCCCCCCCCCCCCCCCAAAAAAAAAATATTTTTTTGTGAAAAAAGGATTATTTAAAAGAGCAGTAGAGCTATAAATGATAAGTTATAATAACAAGACCCAATAAAATGCAAATTGTGGTTTACTGTTTAAGTGAGGGGGAGGAGGGCACAGTCAAAGTCACATAAGTAATATACAACATAACAACAGACATGCCAGCTATGAGATTGATTCTTTAAGAAACAAGGTGGTCAACAAGGTCTGGATATTTTTATGATGCCTCAAGCTCAAAGAGGGACCTCTATTGTACGTTCTTCTGAGATAAGACATCTACTCTCCTATTGTATAAAATGACCTTGGTCGTAGAACTCCCAAAGAACGTTTGGAACTCCTAAGCTAAATTCTAGGAAGCAATGTATAGATATCAGGTTGCTTTGGCTAACTAACATTCTCTGTGAATCTTTTACAGTCGTAGAAAAAAAAAAAAATTACCCCAACTAACTCTGCATCAAATTAATGTAGAAGAAAGTGACTGGTACCAAACGGTTGGAAATAAAGTCTACTTTTAAATGATGCATATAAAATTTGCTTAGAGGCCATCTACATATCAAAACAAACCTAAATTTTATTATTATTTTTTTTTCAATAGCAATACTCAAGTTTGACACCATAAATAAATTCTACTCCCTTCAATTAACCAAAAAAAATTTTTTTTTCATGACGTTCGTAAGATTAGTTTCAGAGAAATTATTTTAAAATGGGCACATTTTAGGGGCTGTATCCAAATTGAAGTTCAGTACTCGATTATTGAAATGCTACAGAATGGCTATCTCACTTCTACTAAGGGTGTTTTACAATCCAAGCAATTTATTTTCCGATTCAATCTTAAATTCATTTTTGTTCTGAAACGCATCCCATTGGCAGATTCTCTTTTTCAGAAACTATATAATGGACCGTGCTTGTCGATTTTTTGATAAAGGCACACTATATTGCACAAAAATGCCGTCAAAGTGGGTGTTTTGAACCGAATTTCCCGGAGCGAGAGAGCTGGGAACTAAAATGATGGTCGTACTGAGAAAATAATTGGCAGATTCTCTTTTTCAGAAACTATATAATGGACCGTGCTTGTCGATTTTTTGATAAAGGCACACTATATTGCACAAAAATGCCGTCAAAGTGGGTGTTTTGAACCGAATTTCCCGGAGCGAGAGAGCTGGGAACTAAAATGATGGTCGTACTGAGAAAATAATTGTTTATAAATCAAGTTCTAATGAATTGAACGAAAAATGAAAACATGCGGCCACTTATACATCTCTTCCAAAATCGTGTCAGCAAGTTTCATGTTTTCACCTTTAAAAATGAGTCTGAAAATGCGTCCGAAAATTTTGAGTTGTTGCGCGTGAGAAAATATTTTTTTTAAATATACCCTTAATATATTATTTCTTGCCAATATGACAATTTCACTCGCTTAATATCTTTCGATTATTGCGAGCCTGAAATTTTAATAAAATGAGTAAAATATATTTTTTCAAATTATGCTTTTCTAGATGGCTCCTTAAACCATTTTGACAGTTTTTAATCATAATTCAAAAACTACTTCGGAGAAAATTTTTATATTCAGAATTCGCATAAAGCAGGATATAATAAATATAAATCTATCAAAAAAAAAGAAAAAAAACTGTCGGTTATATATCAAATTCTTTTTAAATATTAATTTCATAATTCATAATTTATATTATGAAATTTTTATAATTACAAATTTAATGTATTTATGTTTGAATTTTTTAGTATTATAACCACACACAAAATTATCACATCAGGATTATAATTTCAGGAGATATTAATAAAGACATAAAAATGTAATTTAACAGCTCTAAATTTTGAATGTTTATAATTCAAAATCTTATCACCCAAATGAATTTAAATTTCGTTTCTAGGCATAGTTTGAACCGAAAATTTAAAATATAGTGTCAAAATTGGATATTGCTGTTGAAAAGAACAAAGTCTGGTCTGCTTTTGATTTGTAGATAGCCTCCTAAGCAAATTTTCTATACATCATTTAAAAGTAGACTTTATCTTCAATTGTTTGGTACCAGTAATTTTCTTCTATTATAATTAGTTGTTGAGTTAGTAGGTGTTGTTTACTTTTTTTTCTGCCACTGACCCATACTGTGTATGAAAGAGCAGAAAATATTCAAAGGTATGTTTGTTTTAATTACTACCAGTTTTAGATTTTATTTTATAAGAGGGAAAATAGCTTTATTGTTACTTTTACTTTAATTTTCTAAAAAATCTAATTTATCTTATATGAATATGTGTTCGAAGGGGGGGGGGGGGGGGTATAAATAGTTATGACTATCATGACTTCAGATTTACTCACACACGATAGCACAGTTTGTGGACGGTTAAGAGATGCGATTATTCTATATAAAATTTTTTGAAATGTTTTATAATCATATTGATTTTAGACGGGACTCTTTTAAACATAAAAAAAGAAAAACTTAAACGGCATTACTTTAGCTGTATTTTTTTTTTTTTTAACTGAAATATTTTCTTATTAAATTTTGCAAAAGCTCTGTATATTTATTTATAAATTTATTATTTCTTGTAAAATTTTGTAATTGTTCACTGAAATTATTTGTCTTTGTTATTATTCTTGTATAGTAATGTTTGAATGTTTACATGTTTCATTTGAAATGTGTATTTGATCTTACTTAATTACGAAAATGGCCGTCAGCTATCGCTACTGCGGTAGATGCGGCCTTGGGAGCCGATGCAATTTCCAAATCAATGGTTGAATTCATGGTAACCCAGTTACAGAAGATCTCGATTAGCCGTGATACTACCACAGAATCTTTTGTAATCATGTAATATTTTTAAAACATAGCAAATAAGCTTGGGTTTTGAGCATGAGGAGACTGGGCGTGTATTGGCGAGCGTATCTCGTAGGGAGTCGAGCCCCTCTTTAATAACAAATCTAATCAAATAATTATTCTAGGGGTTAATTCAATCGCATTCCAAATTTTGGATACAGGTAATGCATATCTATAAAGACACAGTAATATATTTTTTTAAGTAATATTGTTAATTTTTCATAAAATTTTTATGTAAAAATCTTATGTAAATTTTCTTATCAAGATAAATTATGTTTAATAACACAAGCATTTTTTTAAATGAACCATACCATTCGATTCCCGGCATGGAATCTTTTTCACTAAGTTGGTCTTTGCGCCTTTTAAGCAAAAATAATTTGAAATTTGATTTTCATTTGAAATATTGTATTCAAGGCGAATGTTTCTCTCTGGAAAAATTTCCAAATATTAATATAGAATCATACCATTTGAGTTTTTAATTCGACATCATATTAATTTCTCTATTGCTCGTAAGTTGAAATCATAAAAAAGGGAAGATAATACATATGCAACGGTGAAAAATAAATTAAAATGAAAGGCTATATTTATTTACTATTTTTCATTTTCCATTAAATTTATTGCATCATGATTTTTTTTTTTTTTTTTTTTTTTTTTAATGCACCATGATGACGAACTTTCTGTGGTTGTTTTGATTCTCTGAAATTCGCTCAAAACATCCATTTTGACACCATTTTCTTAAATATATTTTTCTTTTACAGGAAAGAGAGAGAGAGGGATTATTCAATTTCTTTTTATTTGAATAAGAATAACCGTAAAATGTACCCATTTAAGAATGAAAATTATTTCATAAATGTGTCACAAAGTAGTAAGTTTTGTTGTGAGTATAGACTTGTTAAAAATTACGGATGGAAAAAACTGTAGAAGTAATAAGTGCTATTAAATGAATATAGCTGTATAAAAGAATCTTTGACCCCAAAAGAAAGACTCCCTCCAAAAGATAGATCTAAATGCCTTAAAAATCGTTTTATATGTAATGTATTTTTTGGTTCTTGTAAGAAATAGCGGTGAGCTTTTTTCTTTGATTGTTAATACAGAATATGTTAATATATTCTGTAACAAATTAAAAAATACGACAGCTTATGAATTAGCATTTTTCTTAAAGTTGTAAATATTCAGATTTTTTCATTTAAAAATTTTAAGAGATGAACAGAAAATTTTCTATGGTTTTCAATTCACAAATCATGCTTCAAGCAAAAACCTAGACATGCGATTATTTTTCCCACACGATGACAAAGCGTATTCGAACTGTTTAACTTTGTAAGGAGAAATTTGCTCGGGGCGATTGTTTGTTTGCCCTTTCTCCCTTCTTGTCAGGGATACTTTTTTATAGTCAGTCGATATGACCCCACGCAGCGCGCATAGTAATAGAAGCGGTTACGGTACAATGATTTATAACAGCTTTTCTCGAATACAGTACTCTTGCATAATTCGTAAACAAAAATTTTCCCGGAAACAGTATCGTTTAATCTGTTAATTTTCTGTGAAAGTCAAATATATATTTCAAATGTCTGAATATTTGTGTTGTGTCAACCTGTCGTAATCGAGCGTATTAAAACCCCTAATCCCAAATTTCTTTCAAAAAATTCTATCAGAAATGTTTTTTTTTTTTCTGTTAGGGACTGTGCATATATAAAACATTATCATTTTAGAGGGGAAGGGGGGGGGGTCTGGCACATGATATCGTAAGATATCTCTAGGGGGAGGAGGGGGTTGTCTTATGATATTGTTATCATTTTTGATCCAACCAAAATTTCCTCTTTTTATTTGTAACTTTGTCTTTGCATCAAAATAGTCTGTTTTTTTTAGTCTTATATAGACTTATGGAAATGCAAAGATATTATTAAAATCAATAAATGATTATAAATTATTTAATTCCAAAATTGTAGACTACTCCAACTTTTGTCATTCCTTTTCTTCTGTCATGTGTACGCATATATAATACGCTTTTCGAGAAAGCATATGCGAAGTACGTTTGAAATAATACTTGTGTTTACTAGTAAATAAAAGAGAAAGAATGTTGTCGATCTGTTTTGTTGATAAGAAGCTCTGTCTGCCGCCCCCTCCCCACGTGCAGGTGCAAGTGCAAAAAGACATTATGACTGTTCAATGCATTATATAACAAAATATATTATTAAATTCTTTTAAATAGTAACTATTTCTTTTAAGGCTATTCTCAAATCCAAACGGGCAACTTTATGACATGTTTTAATTTATTTTTGTTCGGAAATGCAGGAAACTAGCAGATGTTGTTGTTCAGAAACTATGTAATCGAACTGCTTTTTCTGTTTTTTTTTTTTTTTGGAAACGCAATAGATTTTTCAGAAAATAGTGTCAAAGTTGACGTTTTGAGCCGAAGTTCCCGAAGAAAGCAGAAAAAAATAGTAAGGGGAGGGAGAAAAACATCTTGTCAAGGTGATCAAAATCGCTTATAACTCAATAGGTAATTTATTTATCAAAAAATAAAAAACACAGTTCGATTCCAAATCGCTTCCATAGTCACGTCTTCCATTTTTATATCTTTCCGTTAAAAAATAAATTTGTAAATGTGTCAAAACGTTTTGCGCTTGTTGAGCAGAGAGGGGAGAACAGCCTTAAGTGTTATTTGATATAAAGTTATTTCATATATAAAGGGATATTTTATTGACTTCACCTGAATCAATAAAGTATGCGAAAAATAAATATAACTACATCACTCGAAACGAAAGGAAAAAAATCCGAAAAAAAAAAAATAATTTTTAGACATTGATAACGATATTATTATGTGTGTGTGTGTGTGTGGGGGGGGGGGGGTCGAGGAACGGTAACGTGTGATATCGAAAGGGGGGGGGGTCCAAACTAACAAAAAGTCGATAACTTTATATATGTATAGTCCATTATATGGATGTGTACGTTGGTAGTTAAAATTGATACGCGTTCAAAAAAAGTATGGACCAAGTCCGGTATAAAAACTAAAACTTCGGCCCAGACTGCACAAGAAATTTACTCCGCTAGGGCCGACCAAGCTCGATCCTGCTGAATATAGATTTTTACACCTATAATGTTAAAATTGTCTTGTACGAGAAGTCCTAACTAAAAATACTTATTTTATCTTTTTATTCTTCATTTTTTTTAAGTGAGCTGCGGACTTATTTTTTAAAAGCATCTGATTATAGGTGAATGTCATAATTATCATTAATATCGTTTATGCACATTCTATGGCTTAGAGATAAAAAAAAAATTAAAATTCTATACTATAAAAATCTTCTGAGACATAATGGCATAGGAAAGAAGAAAAATCCGTTATGGACAGGTTCCTCTATGAGCAGGTTCATCGTCTGTTGTAAATGCATTACATTATTTTCACAAGTATTGTTATCCTCATTTTAAATAGATCAACATTTTTTTTTTTTGTTGTTGTTAAACACGGGATTCCGCCAGAGGCAGGTTCTTTTTCTGAGGTTTTACCGTATTTTAATTTTATTGCCTAGAAATGCATCTATCCATCTTAAAAAATAATAAAAATAAATATACCAATTTTAATTGTGGAAAAATAGAGATTTAAAAATACGTGGATTAAAAAAAAAAAGGGGGGGGGGCGGGTTAAATTTTACTGATATTAATTAGCCGGTCGAATGATTTTCATATCAGCTGGATTGGAACTGGGACTGAAAATTTCTGCCTGTTCATACCTCAAGAAGAATGCAGTCCAGCCTCGACTTGGGCCGGAAAATAAATCCAGTCCCCGGCTCATCTCGGTCTGAAGCTCTAGAAAAAAAGTACTGTAAATTCTGTCTAAGGCGGACTCCGTATAAGCCGGAAATCTGTCTACCGCGGAAAAATTTTCAAGTCCCGGCGAACCTATAGAAAATAAAATTAATTCTTGCTGCATAAGACGGAATCTGTCTAACGCGGAAACGGAAAGGGTTTTAAGGTCCCACCGAAACGAAAATTTCGAAGGCGGAAAAGGGATATTTAAAAAATGAAAGGCCTTTCGTTTATAGAACTTTAAAAATGAAAACCCTTTCGTTCTATGGAACTTTAAAAGTGATATATATACGTCAAATACTCAATCGCGAGCATAATAATTACATTCCATAATACTTTGTAAAAAGTTAATTCATAAGAACAGAAACTGTTTAAATTTTAAGGAACTCTTGCTTTTGCCATTATTTCCTATATAAATTTGCATTTAAAAGTTATTGTTACTATTAGAATGCAATTCACCTTTATGAAAATATGTATTGTCTAAAGTACAATATATTATGCTTTAAGGTTGTTCTCAAATCCAAAAGGGTAACTTTATGACATAAGTTTTAATTTATTTTTGTTCGGAAATGCATGAAACTAGCAGGTGTTGTTGTTCAGACACTATGTAATCGAGCCGTTTTTTTTTTTTTTTTTTTTTTTTTTTTTTGGCAAACGCAATAGATCTTTCAGAAAATAGTGTCAAAGTGGGCGTTTTGAACCGAATTTCCACGCGAAAGAAGAATAACCATTCAAGAAAGGGTGAAAAATGTGTTTTTCACGTGATCAAACTCGCTTATAACTCAATAGGTCATTTATTTATCAAAAAAATGAAAAAACAGTTCGATTCCAAATCGCTTCCATAGTCAGGCTTTCCAATTTCATATATTTCCATTAAAAAATGAATTTGCGAATGCGTCAAAATGTTTTTCGCTTGTTGAGCAGAGCAGTTGAAAACAATCTTAAGGTTGTATACTAAAATTCAAAGTGATTCGCATTCAAAGTCACCGCTTTCTGTTTCTTTCCCGAAGTTTATTTACTTATTTATTTATTTATTTTTTTGTGTGTGTGTGCGTGTAAACTTCAAATTTGTTTATATTTAAAAAAAAAATCGTGTTCAAACAATAACAACAAAAAATACCGATAAATGTTTCGGTATAGTAATAAATAAATGCGGTAAATGCAAATCAGACTTACGTGTCAGTGAAGAATGCATGGCTAACCTAAAGAAAAAACAAGGGCCGATAAAAGATTATTTTTTGATTCTTTAAACTACTATGTGAAATATGATGTATGTTACATGTATCGGTTAAATGAAATGATTATTAGTAAATTTCAGAATTTAAGCAATTTCGTATTGGTAATATCTATTTTTATGTTTAAATAATGTTTATCGAAATTATTAATAACAATAAATTTAATAACAAGTCTGATTTCATTAAAAGTTTTATTTTAAAGAAAGGTACGGAAAGTTACGAACGTAAAATATATATATATATACGATTTATGAATTACTTTTTTTGGTGACGGTGGGAGAAGGAGATTTTTTTTGCATAAGCCAGACTATTGTCTATCACGGAAATTTTTCTCGGTCCCGACCGATTCCGGCTTAGACAGAGTTTACTGTAATCCTCAAACCAAGCTCGGACCTAGTGTCGGGAAGGAAAATTGGGCCGGACCCATGAAGACGACCCTTACATCGAATAACCAAAAGATAGGTTCATAATTTCTTGTAAATTTGGACGATCAAATTCTAATATATAATATATTTAAAAAAAAAAACAAAAAAAAAAACAAAAAAAAAACGAGTTTTTAGTGAACTTCGCTCACTTTCATAGATGAGTTTGAGTTGAACGAGTTCATTTGTAAAATTTTGAATTTGAACGTGAACTTGACTCATTTTTGAGAAACTGAGTTTGAGTTTGAATTAGTTCGTTTTTTTCGTGAGCGTGCCCAACACTGGACAGCAACAAATGGAGATATTCCGATAAGTTATTTTCCATTGTTTTATGAAACTAGGCTTTAAAGCTGCAAAGGAATCTCCAATTTTTCGATTTAGGAAAGCTTCTTTAAACAAAAAACGTATTCTCTTATTAAATGCCCCCTAGAATTGATGAAATTATGTGACCTTTTTCCACTCTTAACTAACGTAGATTTAGCTGAAGAATGACCTCTTCTTAAACCTTCATCGACATAAAATTCTCCAAAGCTGTGGAGTTAATTTTTTTTCCGTTACAGTATCTGAGGTTAGCTAGTTGTCTACTTTTTCCTTTTCTTAATATTTCCATTTTCTTTCTGTCGCTTCTAAGACTTTTCTTCACCTTATCGTAATGTATTTTGTTTTGTTTCTTTCTCACAACAACATATTCAATTTCATTCTTATTTTTTCTCTACAATTTTTGGCGCTTAGCAGAATTTTTCCTGTTCTTTAAAACAATGTCGTGTATAAGAAGCAATATTAAAATCTTTCCTTTAAAATATACTGTCAGAATCCTTTCCATAAGAGTTACTATAAGAACCTCTGTAGGTTATACAGCTGAATTTAGTAAACAAAGCTTTACAAAGCCTATAAAATATCTAATCAAAGACCATGTGCTTCAAACCAAAAGAAAGCACACAAAAATGACACGAGTTGAGCTGTTTTATTATATTTTTAATTACTTGTTATGATTATTTTATAATCTTAAGTAATACCAAAAATGAATAAAAATAAATCGACCCATTAAAAAAACACTAATAAAGATAATTTATCTTCCTTAAAATTTACAAAATAACCTTAGTTATAGCTAAAACAATTTCAAGAACTGCTCTAATAACAGAGAAAAAACAAAAAAACTTTAAGCATTCTGTTTGTTTTGGTTGTAATGCAGTGTTATATCAAACTATCGACAAAAGGTATTATGACACAGACTTTTTTACTCTTGTGACAACTCCCCAGAACCTATTCCATGCATAGTATAAACAAAATATTTAATATAAAATATGTCTTATACCTCGAAATCAGAGAATTAGAAGTTTTTGGGTAAAAATTTTAAATAGATTTTTTAATTAAAACTTTTGTATGTTTACGTTACTCTTGTGACATTTAAGTATTGACGTTTAAATACAGCCAAAAACGTATTAAAGATATTATCTAAAAGATTTTATGTATGTAGATCTTAATGATATGATAATAGTTTGTTGATTTGAACTCATAGTAATTTTATTGAATTCTAAAAAGTTAAAAAATCATACATTTCAATAAGATGTATTTTAAGCTCAAATGTAAATGTAGTTTTATACTCTTAGTATCCAGCTCATTTTCAGTAAACACTTGCTCTTATGAAATTAAAACTTACAATTTCATATACTTCAATTTTTTAGCTTTAAATTGATGTATCACACTTATATTTTCGTTTAAAAAAAATTTTCAGCAAAATTTTTTTTCTGCCGTGGACGTTCCCTTATATTAGTGTAATTGTTTATAATATTTGCGGTGAATGGATTGCATCAATTATTAGCAATGATCTTTGTCAGACAATAAAAAGAATTACGCCTTGTGTTTGGCCCATTCGTGTACCGAAATTTCTTGCGTATAATCCTCGGATCAAAGAATCATGTTACAACATGGCAAACAAAACCATAAAAATATAAGTTTTTATTTGAATTTTCTAACCAAAGTACTTGCTATAAGTTATAAACATAAATTTTAAAACGCCAAAATACCTATATTTATTTACATTTCGACATGTTTCATTGCTCAGACGGCAACATTCTCAAGCAAATAAAATTCTAGTAAACAAAAACAAAAATCACGCGAACACAAGCATAATGAAATTAACTGCAATATTAAAAATGGAAATTTGTGAACGTGAATTATTTTATGTTATTATTTCATTATCCTCTATAGCATTTCTTACCAAATTTTTGGGAGCACCATGGTTGCGGAATCATTGCAAATACAACAAGAATACTGCAGCTCTGGCCAGACTATGTAACAGAAAGCCTTTAAAATAGATTTTTAAAATAGTAGAATAATTTATCCATGAAAATCTTATTTGCCATCCATCATCAGAGAATCAATAGAGATCTTCTTACGCAATGAAAATATTTGCAATGATTTCGCATCCATATATGGAGCTCCCGAAAATTTGGAAAGAAATGCCATACAGCATAATAAAATAATAATATAAAATTATTCACATTCACAAATTTCCCTTTTTAACACGTTGACAGCCACGGTGACTGACACTGAAGCTGAAAAATTTACAATGTTTTAAGTAATTTTTAAGAAAGTATAATCCTGTAATAAATAAAAGGTAAGTAAATTTTAAATAAATTTTCAGTAATTACTTAAAACAATATATATTTTTTTAGTTTTATATCATATTTCAGACCGTCAGTCATCGCGGAATCACGCGTTCTAAACGGAAACTTCATTGACCACCGGTGACTGACGCGGTGCTTAACGTGTTAATATTACAGTTAATTTCATTATGCTTGTATTTGCGTGATTTTTGTTTTTGTTTACTAGTTTTTCAACTTTAATTTTATCGAAAATATTTTTATCATTTTATTTTCTTGAGAATGTTGCCGTCTGCAATGGAACATCTCGAAATGTAAATAAATAAAGGTATTTTGCCATTTTAAAATTTATTTTTATCACTTATAGCAATTAATGAGTACTTTGATATTTTGAAGTGATTTTTATGTATAGTTCATGAATTTTCTTAATTTAATTTCTTGTAAAATAGGTAAGCAACAGATTGAAACAGATTACAGAGATTTGTTGCTCAGCGGAAAAAGCAGCGATGTGGTCCTAGAAGTGAGACACAAGACATTTTACTGCCACAGGTGCATTCTTGCAGCTCGGTCACCAGTCTTCGCCGACATGATGAAGAATAATATGGATGAAAAAGGCAGTGGCAAAGTGATCGTAGACGATGCAGACCCCGACGTATTTCAAAAGTTTCTCCTCTTCCTGTACACTGGGAAAGAAGATTACATAAGTTGGCAAAATGTTAGAAGTCTGTACAAACTAGCCGACAAGTATGGTGTGGAGGAAATAAAAGATGTCTGCAGGAATGACATAAAAGAGAATATTGACAGCTTTAACTTTTATGAATTTTTTTTCTTTTCTCTGCGACACAAGGATTCGGAGCTAGACAATATAATCAAGAATGCCAGAAAGAGAACATTTGTTTGAGGAACTTCTGTGAGTTGTTTAAGTTGTCTCAGCTGCGCAATGATTCAGAGCTCATTAAAAGGACAGTCCAATTTTTCTTGAGAAACTCAAAGGACATTGTCCGATATGGAAACAACTGGATAACATTTTTGTCCGAAGACTCAAAGAAATGGCTATCCGTGGATCACATAAAAGAGAACATTTACGGCGAATAACTTCTTTTACTTTTTCAAGTTGTCACAGATTCAAAATGATCCGGAGCCGACTGAAACAACAGTCCGTTTTTTTTTTTTTTTCTTTTTGAAAAAGTCACAGAAAATAATTTAAAATCTGGATGACGTTTCTGGCTGAAAATCCAGCCGACGCTTATATGCTGATAAAAGCTGTTAGCAACAAATAACAAAAAGCAGTGCAACATGTTATATTCAGGTACTGAATTCTTATTTTAACAAAATTAGTTCAATTTTAATAAACTTGAATTATACCTAATTTGTTATTTTCTCAATGCGAGTTAAAATCTTATAGTCTGCGAGGCAGTATCACATTTTTAACCAACTTTAACGCTGGTTATTTTGGTATACAGTACAACCTCGTTACAACGAATGTCACTTTAACGAATTTTCTAGTTTAACGAATATTATTTCGACTGTAAAAAATTGTGTTATGCTGCTTCATTATATATATATATATATATATAATCCACTTTAACGAATTTTTCAGTATAGCAAAATTAATCTGTGCTTTCAGTTCGTTGTAACGATATTTTACTGCGTATGATAGATTAGATGATTTAGATAATGAAACTGTTACTTTAGCGACGATCTAGAGGATGGGAGATATTGCCCTAGCCAATATCACACTGTTCACTGCGATGTCAGATGAATGTCAACTCGATTATGCCCCCGAGTCTCGCTTTGCCATTCATATCGCATTGCTCGGTGCTGTGCACTGTCACTATGGGAACACCCAGTGCTGGTGGTCAGTTGACTGGCAGTTTCATTATTCGGGGCATCTAATCCATATACAGTAAAACATGTGTACATTGACCACTTGCGGTGCCACACTTCAATGGTCAACATATATAGGATGATGATAAATTTACTTTTTTTTAACGTAATATTCATACAATATCATTTTAAATAATATTGTATTACCATGCATATTTATAACACCTTATTAAAGAAAAGTTTAACTACAAGAATGAATTATTAGTTTAGTATCAATTTTAAAATCTATTAGTATTATTACTATTTATTTAAAAAAAAAAAAAAAAAAACAGTCCATCAATATACAGCCAATTGGTGATTCTTCAAACTATACTAAGTTATTACACATAATTTATAAAAAAAAAAAAAAAAAAAAAAAAAAAAAAAAAAAAAAAAACACTTTTTTTCCCATGTTAATACATGTTAAGTTATAAAATTTAATATTTTTTATCATTTGAAAGTTCAATTAATTTTCTTTTTAGAGCAATTTCAGATTAATAAAATCTTCCTTGTTAAAAAGCAATTACAAAATATATATTACTTGTATACTACATCTACAACAAGCTTACTGGATGAAAATAATAATCCTTCTGTACTAAAACACAGTTCTAGTGTAACTCATCATTAACACAAATAATTTTCTTAACTGGGTTCTTACAATTGCCACAAACTATTGCAACTGATGGAAATATTTCTGCTTACCAACTAGCACCTGGGGTTATTGAAAGAAGTGAAGGAATCGTAAGAGAATGGGAAATAGAAGAAAGAAATCTTGAATCAAAGAATGGAGGGGGAGGGTTGAAAAGCCATTTCCACGAGAAAGAATGTAAGAATAAATAATCCTTGAATTATTTACCTACACCTATCACTACTAAAAGCATTTCCCAGATTAATAACTATTTCACACGTTTAGAAATTCTATTTTAAAAGAAAAAAAAAGGAAATTTCGTGGAGAGTTATTTTTTTTTAATTCATGATTTGTTAACTTTTTGGATGGATAAGTTATAAAGGGTTTTGAAGGGCATTTTGTAATAGTTTTAGTAAAATTTGAATAATTTCAGTGGTCAAGATGCAAGATAGACAAGGGATCACGTTACAAAGGGTTTGTCTTATAGTTTTGTATAGGATAAATTTGGTTCCTGACAACAAAGGTCAACATAGACAGGTGGTCAACTTTACAAGTTTTACTGTACTAGTTAAAATGTGCATTAAAAATGACGGCGGTCATTTTTGACCGTTTCGGCGGTTCTAGGTACAGTATCGCAATACTTTCTAAATTTTGGCTGACTGGAAAATTTATCACTGACATGTCATAGCTTTTTGCATTATAGGAAAAGTCGCGGAAACTGAAAGTTATACTCTAAATAGAAACAAATTGGTACGGAATGAAGTTTCGGAACGGCCAGAATAACAGCCTGGGTGGCTCTAGTGTTAAGGTGGTCCTCAAATTCTCCGCTCAATGCGAAACTCTCTAACTCACTTTTAAACGTAAAGCCATGAAACTGGTAGGCCTGACTATTGAAGCGATTTGAAATCGAATTGAGTTTTCAATTTTTTGATAAATAAATTACTTATCATAAGCCATACCTCTCACGTAACGACATGTTTTTTTTTTCTTTTCCCATTTTTGTGCTGCCGGGTTGGAAATTCTGCTTAAAATGCACATTGACAGATTTTCTGAAAGATCTTCTGCCATTACAAAAGAAAAAATCCCTGCCGGCCCGGCCTACAGGCAGAGGTAGATTTCGAAGTTAAGTATACTAATTTCACCAACAAAAACTAAATCATTATTAGATATAAATCCACTTTAACAGTTTTATCTGTCTGCTTTTGACGAGTTTATATTTCCTTTTTATAAAATAGCTGGTTTTATCAGAATCATGTTAAGGCGATATTAAAAAAATATTTTTCCATACTCAACAACTCGAAATTTTCTGGCACATTTTCAGATTAATTTTTAACAAATAAAAATATGAAACACGCTGACGTGATTTTTGAAAAGATTTATAAGCGACCTGTGTTTTTATTTTTCTTTCAATTAATTAAAACTTGATTAATAAACAATTATTTTCTCAGTAGGGCAATATTTTTCGTTTCTAACACAATCGCTTCGGGAAATTCTGTTCAAAATGCCCACTTTGACATCATTTTTAGAAATATATTCTGCCTCTATCAAAAAATCGATCATTACTGTACATTATATAGTTTCTGAATAAGAGAATCTAGCAATTGGATGCGTTTGAGAGCAAAAATGAATTTAAAAATGAGTAAGAAAATAGACAGTTTGGATTTGAATGCACTCTTAATAAGATGATTTTTATCTTAAACCGCTATGTATTTTTAATTTGTTTTTGCTTTAAGAATTGGCCCTATCAAAAACTTGTCTATATAAATGTTGACGACAGTATTAAGAAGATATATGATAAATTCATGGCGATTTTATATCTTGTGAATTGACGGAGTTATGAAAATTTTTCTTCTTCAACCCACCTTTTTTTTTTTTTTTTTTTTTTTTTTTTTTTTGCCGTACGAATTGGTCCTATCAAAAACTTGTGAATATAAAAGTTGTAGATAATATTAAGGAAATGTATAATAAAATTATTGGATTTGATATCTTGAGAATTGACGAAGTAAGGAATTTTTTTCTCCCCAAAACCATATTTTTGCGCTCCTTGAGCTATTTTAAATTTTATCAAAAATCTGTGATGCATGAATTTTTGACGCTATTTTTAGAAGTTATAAAAACTTTAAACTGATCTGATATGTACAAAAATTAAGAAGTTATGGGGTTTTTTTGGTTTTCACAAAACCCCTCCCTATTTCCATCCGCTTTGTCCGCTTTTGCCCATTAACGAACTTGACCGAGATTTTATGTCCTTTGATTTTATGTATCAGTTTGGAAGAGATTTGTGGAGAATTGCGGAAGTTATCGTGTCCAGAAGAAAGTGATAACACAATTGCTTCGGGAAATTCCGTTCAAAATGCCCACTTTGACATAATTTTTTGAAATATATTCTGCCTCAATCAAAAAATCGATCATTGCGGTACATTATATAGTTTCTGAATAAGCGAATCTACCAATTAAATGCATTTGAGAGCAAAAATGAATTTAAAAAAGAGTCAGAAAATTAGCAGTTTGGATTTGAGTGCATCCTTAATGCAATGATTTTTCCAAGATAATCCGCTTCGGAAAATTTGGTTCAAAATGCCCATTTTAACAGCATTTTTAAAAATATATTCTGCCTCTATCAAAAAATCGACCATTACGGTACATTATATAGTTTCTGAGTAAGAAAATGTACCAATTGGAAGCCTTTGAGAGCAAAAATGAATTGTAAAATGAGTCAGAAAATACGCAGTTTTGATTTGAATACACCCTTACTTAGATGATTTTTTTCTTCAACCGCTATGTATTTTTAATTTGTTTTTGCTGTAATAATTGGTCCTATCCAAATCCTGTCTATATAGATGTTGTAGACAATATTAAGAAGATATATGATAAATTCATGGGGATTTTATATCTTTTGAATTGACGGAGTTATGGATTTTTTACTTCTTCAAACCCCCTTTTTGTTTTCGTTTTTAATTTTTTTTTTTTTTTTTTTTTGCGGTACGAATTGGTCCTATCAAAACTTGTGAATATAAAAGTTGTAGATAATATTAAGGAGGTTTATAATAAAGTTAATTGGAATTGATATCTTGAGAATTGACGAAGTTATGATTTTTTTTTCTTCCAAAAACCCTATTTTTTGCGCCCCTTGAGCCCATTTTTAACTTTATCAAAAATCTGTGATACATAAAATTTTGGCCCTATTTTTAGAAGTAATAAACACTTTAAACTGATTTGATATGTACAAAAATTAAGAAGTTATGGGGGTTTTTGGTTTTCACAAAACACCTCCCTATTTCCATCCCCTTGGTCCGATTTTGCCCATTAACGAACTTGACCGAGATTTTATGCCCTTTGATTTTATGTATCAGTTTGGAAGAGATTGGTGCAGAATTACGAAAGTTATCGTGTCCAGAAGAAAGTGATATATATATATATATATATATATATATATATATATATAGATAGATAGATAGATAGATAGATATAAAGTTTTTTACTGAGGGTGGTTTTGAGTTCAAGGAGTCATGATCGGTGTAGATCTGCAAAAATTTTTCAGAAATTCCAACATAGGAGCGATCCCAATAGGTAGTATTTCATACGAAATCTACCTAAAAAAAAAGTTAAACGCCATTCGATTTGATAGTTATGAGCTGAACACCTACCGCCTGCCAATTTCATGGTTTCTGAACAAATATGAATTCAGATATGTGCCAGAAAGATTTAAATTTAGATTTGAGAACAGCTGATGGACCGAAGAAAAGAATCGTACAAATCAGAGTTTTATAAATTACAGATCCCATTGTGCTTGCATTCTTATATATCGTATGTAATTAAAATAAACAGTTCTTAAGGTTGTTCTCAAATAAAAAAGGGATACTTTAAGACTTAGAGGTATGCACGGGCCGGAATTTCAAGGCCCGGCCAGAATGAAATCTATCTTGGCCCGGCCCGGTGTACAAATTAAAAATTCGGCCCGAGCCCGCCTACCCGTACAAAAATCAGTGAAAACAGGCACGGCCCTACTCAATTTCTACAAAAAATTCGTTTTTCTCGAACTACAATTAAGATTCTTTTAATGAATACTACATATATATTTATGGGAACATTTTACTGTTTATTTTAGATTACTATGTGTTCTCAAAATAGAAAACACAAAATAGTAAACATTAACGGATACTTACAGTGTTTTAGTCATTATTTCTACAGACGTTTCAAAATTCAAATAAGGATTCATTAAAAAATTAATGTAGTTAGAATAAAAGGTTAAAAACATGATAACTTTTGAAGCTGTATAATAAAGTAGGTTTGTGAAAATATTTCTCTCATTTTTAAGGTTTTTCTCAAACCCAACATTTCGACACATTTACGAATTCATTTCTTTACGAAAACGCGTAAGATTGGCAGGTATTCTTATTCAGAAACTATGTAAATGCCGTTTTTTTTCTTAGATAAAAACAATATATCTTTCAGAAAATACTGCCAAAGTTAGCGTTTTGAAACGAATTTCCGGAAGCGATAGCACAAGAAAGGAGAAAAACGTACAGTCACGTGACAAGAATCTCTTATTTCTGAAAGTAATTATTCAAAAATGGAAAAAGCTATTCGATTCCAAATGCCTTCAATAGTCAGGCCTGTCAATTTTATGCCTTTAGAGTTAAAAATGAGTCCGAAAATGTGGCTGAAAGTTTCGCATTGTTGAGCAGTGAATATGAGAACTATCTTAAGGTATACTTCAAAGATACTGTTAACAGAAGTTCATTATCGGTATTAATACTTTCACAAAACATAAAGCCTGCCCTGCACATCCTGAGAACGATTAGGACCCGTTCCGTCCGGCACGAGTCTGCTGAAAAAATTTAACCCGGGATCAGATATCATGTAACTGTACGATGTTGATCTCTAAGATGGACATGTTACATTTCTGTATTTATGTTGTTAAACACGCATCGGCTCGTGACGCACAGTTATACTTCTCGAGAAAGTCATATTCATTGAAAATGGCTCGCATTTTATCTGTTTTGCTTAAATTCTTATATCGGGCCGATAGGCCCGATTAATTTTATTTATCGGCCCGGCGTTCCCTGCAGGCCCGTTCAATTTTTCTGCCGGCCCGACCCGGCTCGTTGAAAAAAATGTCCTAATTCTGCCGGCCCGGCCCGTTTGAAAATTTTCCTCCATTTCACCAGCCCGGCTCGGGCCGCGTACGGGACCGTGCAGACCTCTACCGTATATACTCGTGTATAAGTCGAAGATTTTTAGGGAAAATTTTGGAGTTGAAAAGGGGGGGGGGGTTGACTTATACACGAGGTAGTTAAAAAAATGCAGATAATCGGCAAATGGGCAAGTCTTTTAAGTAATCCCATGAGAGATAAAAGCAGACAATAGTTATTTCCCTGTGACTATATAAAAAAAACTCAACAATAATGTCTCTGTAATTGTTCTGCAGTCATTTTCTCTTGGGACAGAATTCCCTTCAATACAGGGGCATTTCTATCTCCTTTTTAAAAAGAGCTGAACTTGAGAATGCTTCCAGACATCTCTCCTAAAAGTCTAATAAAACAAAGAAGTACTACATTTTAGCACTCTACAACGTTGTTTACCCTTGTAAATAAGACTTGAATAGATTTTTGAAAGAATTTTTTTTAAGTATCATTGAATTGATGTGAATAAGTTTCAAAATAAATTAAGCTTCTTTTGGTTTTACATAATTATACAGTTTTAAAACGTTGAATTAAAAAAAAAGTACGTTTAGAAACGTCAAAAAGTTTACTAATTTAATGAAAATTTATTATTATTATTATTATTATTATTATTTATTTTTATTTTTTAAATCCTGGATTACAAATCATTTTTCAACATACTACCACAAATGTGGTTCGACTTATACACGAAAATTCAATTTTTTTTTTCAAAATGTTGCTTAAGAATTGAGAGGTCGACTATACACGAGTATATACGGTAAGTTTAATTCATTTTTATTCGGAAATTCATGATACTAGTAGGTGTTGTTGTTCAGAAACTATGTAATCAAACTATTTTTTTTCTTTCTTTTTTTTTTTTTTTTTTTTTTTTTTTTTTTTTTTTTTTTGCAATCGCAATAGATCTTTCAGAAAAAAGTATCAAAGTGGACGTTTTGAAGTGAATTTCCAAGCGAAAGAAGAATAACCACTCAACGTCTTTTGAAAAACGTCTTTGTCACATGATCAAAATCGCTTATAACTCAATAGGTAATTTATTTATCAAAAGATGGAAATCACAGTTCTTTTCCAAATCGTTTGCATAGTCACGCCTTCCAATTTTATATCTTTCTGTTAAAAAATGAATTTGTAAATGTGTCAAAACGTTTTGCGCTTGTTGAACAGAGCAGTTGAGAACAGCCTTAAGAAAATGCATTAAATATTAAATGAAATTTGCTAAAACAAGGGATAAACCCGGGCTTCCCGGGTTACAGAATTAATGGGGCATTCTCACAATCATTTGGCTTTTAAGTCCTAAATAATAATTTTTATTTTAGTTCATAGTCTTGTGTTTTTTTTATTTCATATACTGGGAAACATCCCATTGTATGATTCCATATCAATATTAACGAGATAAATAAGTTTTGGACGATGTTGGGGGTCCAAATACCAGGAAAGCTCCTATACCGTCCCGTGTCCCTGATGCTGATTTTTAAGTTTGGAGCTGTCTTTATAAAATTGTTTCAATAAAAGGAATTCGATGTCATTTTTTTCCGAAACTGTGACGATTCTTTTATATAAATATGTAGCAAAAAAATTAACCTGCACACATTTTTATGGTTGATATTATTTTTTTAACTCTGTCCTTGGATTTTAGATTCCTTATCAACCCTCTTGTTAAACTTATGCAGAAAATCACTTCAGATATAGCCACAAAATTTTTTTCAAGTTTTTCCTCATGCAAAAGTATGCTACAAAAAGAATGTCTAAAATTCTTTGACAGTAAATTTACTGCAGAATTTAAATCAGCATTTAAATATCAATTCCAAGCATCGTGGCTTTGTTGTTAGTCTTTCCGTCCCCAAGGTTTATTCCTGCACTTTTCGAAGTAAATTATTTTTTATTATTATTACTAGGGGGCTCTGCCCCCTACGATCTACGCTCGCAAACCCCCGTTCAGCCACCCCAGATTCTAAAAGCTTGCTAATTTCATCGGCCTTAAAAAGTTTGAATTAAAATTTAAAAAAACAGTGACGGTCTCCCTGTAAACGGGTTTTCATTCATTTTCCTTTGATTGGAGATTTTTAAGACGAAATCAGCCGCCGCTAAGAAATACAATAGATGTTTTCGTCTTTGATTAAAAACAAGAAAGAAAAATCATGCGTACGGCATAGATTATGAAACACTTTTCAACACTCCCTGAAAGCTTTAACAAAACTTCGTTATTTAGGAAAATAAGGTAAATAAGATAACTAACTCAACATTTAAAAAACTGATTTCAGCAGTTACCATCCATAGCCAAATGTTTATTCCAATTCTTCCGAATAGCCGTGTATTTGATCTGTAGGCTGATATATATACTATATAAAAGAAAATTTAGTTTATCAAGAAAACGCATAACAGGTTGAAATTTCTCTTTCAGCAATTTAGACTAATAGATGGAAACATACTTCAATACTTTTGTACAGCCCTGTTGTTTACCTAGTACCTTTATTACAAGCCACTATTTAGCTAAACTTTAATTCAAACTAAATCACTCTTAAAACTACTCAAATCTCATTTCCAGAATTTATCATCTATAGGCAGCCATGTATCCAATTTTTTGAGTGGCCTTGTATATCATTTTATCTATATTCTACAAACATTTCATAGAAAACTACATGCAATTCAGCATAGCACATTTTAAACCCACCTTTGATCAATTTACGGTCATACTCAGTAATCTTTACGAATTCTTTTGCGTAGCCCTGTATATCAACTATAACATTTACACACACCATATAGTATGCATAAATATAGTGAAACTTAAAAGTGTATATCATAATTAAAAATGCATTCCGCTAATATACGCAGTATTTCGGATAGAAAATACTTGTCTGAAATGTTTTGTATGTTCCTGTAAATGCTATGCACTTCGTATTATACATGAAATAACTTAAGTAAGCCTCAGCGACGTATATCAATTTTATTATATATGAATTTGTATAATTAAAATACGCCGCAAACAATTTCCCCCTATACCATTTGTAATGGAATTCTTTTGTGTAGCCCTGTAAATGAATAGTAACTTATTCGTTGCACCGCATATGCTACAGAATATTCTGCATATTTTAGTGCACTTCGTAAATGCATATATTTTTTATTATGTTTGAAAGGGTATAACATTTTTAAAATTCATTTGAAATGATTTTTCCCCATTGGCCGTAATGTTTGGGCCGTAAAAATTGGCCGCACTTTTCAACTTCGTTGGAAAAATTAATTAAAAATTTTAAAGTAAGCTAATGTAAAATGTGTGAATTAAGTACACAGAGTCTTTGTCTCTCGGTAATTTTTAACACCGCTATGATAAAGTTCTTTTAAATGTATCGTTTTAAATCTGACGTAATTTTCACCAAAGTTTCCTTTCTCTTTTTAATATTCACATAAAAATTCTTTTGTTGTTAGAAAGGAAATATTATTTGCGCTGTCTTAGAATTCACGATAATAGTTGAAAAGATTATCTCAAAATATGAAATAAACGTCTCGTGCAAATAGATTTTTTAATTTAAAGTGTTTTGCCAACTGTTATTTATTTGGCCTTTTTAAATATGAAGTAATTTCCTTCATTTGTGACTTTTAACGCATAATAATGAATTTAGTATTTAAAAATTTTCTTTCCCTTTTAAAATTCACGTGTAACTGTAGTTTTTTATGATGTACTGTTCAATATTTTCCTGATTTTTGACACGTAATCACTTAATTCTAATTTGAAAGTTTTTTCTGTTTATAATAGCCACGTGTAAATGAATTTTTTATCTGTAGGAAATATTATTCTTCGCGCTGTTTTTAAAATTGGCAACAGTTTAAAATAATTGGCCTTTTCTAAAATGTGTAAAAAATATCTCTCGAAATGCTGAAAATTTGAATTTAAAATGGAAATAAATCCTCAAAAAATGAGTCAAATTAGAAAGATAATTGCAGTCTGCACATCTGGAACTTCCAATGTATAAAATGATCTAAAAATGTTTAAGTTCCTATGTATAGTTTTTCTCCTATAAAACTTTTTTGATGGAACTATTTTGACCATCTTTAACATTAAATATCTCTTAAAATAATTATTCGATTTAAAAACTGTCTGCATCAGCGTATTTATCAAACATGTCTCTATAATACCGCCGATTTTCATATTTTTGTATGAAGCAGTTTTCTTAATATTAACGAAGAAAGACCCCCGGTCATAAAAATTATGAATGCCGATCCAGTAGGAATATACCCGGATGATCTACGCAGATTTTCATTGGTCCATTTCCAAATCAAAACTTTTTTTATATATATAGAAGGATTTAATTCAATGTAAATAACTGTTTCTAAAAATCAATGAACATTGTGGCTATCACTTAGTCTTAATATGATTTGCCTAAAAATAGTGGTAATTTTCCTTACCGTCCCATCCTTGCCATCCCTTTTTTCCCCATTAGTGTTTCTTTTTTCCTATACCATCCCCCCTTTTTTTTCTTCAGTCCTTTCTTTAACACCCCTTTAAGACAACGTTATACCAAAATTTTGTACTAAAAATACTACATTGTTATTATTTCTTATTGGAATGTCCTGTGGGTACTATGCAAATTCACTATAAGTAAAAATTTAGAAGAAAATAGAAAGTTATAGTTGTAAACATGTAAGGAAAATTAAACTCGCAAGTTTAACTTAAACCTCAGTTAAATAAAAAAAAAATTCGCTACTGACCATTTTTTCTTTATTTTGAATCATTAAGGCATTCGTCAATCAGATTAAAATGTTGTTTTAGCAAGTTTAATTTCACCACATTTTTATTCCTGAAAGTCGAAAGATTGTGCCCCTAACGCCCCTAACGTGAAAAAGACATAAAAATTATTTCAGATGTCAACAGCCTTTTTTTCTCTCCACATACCAAAGGTATAGCGAAAAATGCGGTATTTTTCGAAAGTTTCTGCAAACGGCTTTTGACATAGTATACTTATATATAGTTAAAATACGTGTTTTATGTACACATGTTGAATTCAGACACTTTTCTCCGGGAGGGATTTCTGTGGCTCAGGGGTGGGGGGGGGGGACATTATAGAGTTCCGGGCGGAAATTGCACTTTTTGACCATTGAAAACACAAAATCTCAAATCTTCCGGGGGGGGGGGATCTTATTGCTCTGGTGGGGAGTTCCCCCGGTCTACCCCCTGAAACCAACACTATGTTTTATTTTTTATAAATGGGGAATTTTTTTCAAAAAAAGACTTGATTTGGGGAAAATGTTTGAGCTTAAATTACTTAAATATTTTTTATAGTGGTAAATTTAAAATTTAAAAATTCCCTTTTTGACTAAAAACTGAGTTGGGGACTTTTGCGGAAAAAAAACACTGATTTGGGGAAAATTTCAGAAATTTTGGGGAAATTGACTTTTGACTCTCTGGCAAGGCAACACTGGAATAGGGTTTCGTCAGATGAACGAAATCCTAAAAATATAGAACCACGGTCTGCAACAGGCGGACCGCGAAAGGGCAAAGCTGGACCGCCAGAAATTTTCAATTTGAATAAATAATTTATTAATATTTACATATAATACATACGTTTGAGCGATATTCTTATCATTGTTTCTTATATTTTACAAGTAATAGCGTAGTTGTTCAGTCTTGAAAAAACTTTACTACGAATAGAGATTTGACTTGCAAGTATAAAATTACATCCCTTGAAGAATTTAAGGTAAACATGTCGTATGAAAATTGCAAAAAACCATCTTTTAACCTGGTTACTATGTATGGCTCCACTTATGTATGTGAAACAACTTTCTCCAAAATGAATTTTTTGAATAACAAATATTGTTCGAGATTTACGGATGCACACCTTGAAGATACTATTCGTATTACCTGTTCACCACGTGAACCAAACTATAAAAAGCTGGCTTAAGACTGCAAGTATAATTTTTCGCATTATTTTTTCAACGAATTTTCCATTTTATTATGTGTATGTAAGAATTTTCAGAACGTATACCTGGGTATGTAGTAATTTTTCAGAACGAGTATCTGACTTTTCTATTTTCTATTGTATGTAGGTGTATGTAAAAAATATATATATAAAATTTAAAAGTAATAAGTACTTATATTACTTATCTGGGTTTTTTTCACTGAACCTCGAAAAGTTTTTCAAAGGTATTCCTATTCGGACCCCACTTAAAATTACTTGCTGACCCCTGACATAGAATTTTTGCTCTGTTCTTTTTTAAGATAGGGCAACGGTGAAAAAAAGGAAACATTATTTAATCTTTTTTTAAGATTTCCATATTGATTTTTTAACGTTTAATTGTAAATTATATTTATTATCAAACTATTAACCTTTAACTGATGTCACAGAAATTGTCACATAACTAGTGTGAAGCGGCCTGTGAGACCGCTCCGTCAAAAGAGGAATAAAAGCCGCGATTAACTCATAGGATATTGTTCTTGTACTAAACTTTTTGTACAGAAGTGTTATAATTAATATTCATCTATTCAAAAGTCCCTGGTGTTAGCACTAATGTTATATATAAAGAATTGCATTTAATAAAAAAATAATGAAAAAACGTATCAGCAAATAATCTCAAAGATTGAGGTGAAAAAGCCTCGTATGGGGTCAATTTTTATTAGCCCCCGGTACGGTATGCTATTTTTTTCTCCCAGATTATTTTGTGTCGTCTTAAAAAAATAACGTTACCTTACAGATGCCAGCCGTAAAACAAAGTAGTACGATTAAATACTCTATAGCAATTTTTTAAACTTCTAATCTTCGCACATTTTCAATTTTTATACCGCCGTATTCGAAAAAAAAAAAAAGTACAGTAGAACCTCGATTATCCGAAGTAATTGGGGCCGACCCTCTTTCGGAAAATCGAAATTTTCGGATCATCGAGAATGCTTTAATTTTAAGATCAAGGAGAAATATATGCAATATTTCGAATTATGGTAACAAGTGGTTAATAAAAATAAAGCAATAGCAAAATAGAACCAAGAATAAATTACCTGAATTTTAATTTTAATATTAAGTACCTTTTACATATATCACAAGGGTTTGAAAAAATGTTTTGTTTATTGCAGTTTCGATTGTGTTTGCTTTGAAGCTCTATCACGGATTTTTATAACATTATTAGTTCACCAGTATCAGTCTTTCTGCTGCCCCAGCCATGCCAAACATTTTTCAAAACATTCAAAAGTTTCAGAATTTCTAATTTGTTCGTTTACTTCATTCTACACCGCAGCTTACGGGAGCTCAAGTTAAATACAAAGGAACTCTAAGAAAGGGGATCGAAAATATTTATATGTACTCGTAGTTGGGAAAGGACCGCTTGCACACAAGAAATATGATAGTAAAAAAAAAAAAAAAAAAAAAAAAAAAAAAAAAGCATTCAAAATGGAATTTGCACACAAGGATTACAGTAAAAAGGACAACAGTAAAAAAAAAAAGGGGGGGGTTTCACAAATGGATTTCGGTCAAGGGTCGTACTTGTCCTGATATTCCTGAAAAATGAAAAAATGTCCTGAAATGTCCTGAAATATGGTAACACGTCCTGTAATTCCTGAAATTTCGCGAGTTTTATATTATAGCACAAACAGTCATGATTTTTCCGTCAATATATGTATACTTTTTTTTTTCGCTGAATTGCACAAAACCTGTACTTTGGAATTGATAGGTGCTTTAGAGTCAGAAAATAGTTAAACGTTTTGTCATCCGATGATGAAAAACTCACAAATTTCGTCAAGTGGTCGCACAAACAAAAAAAAATCTGGAATTTGTCAGTCGGATAGGAAGGAAATTTGCAAATTTTGTTAATCGGTCATTAAAAAAAAATCTCAATAGTCTTCAACCCATTTCTAAAAAAAAATCAGGAATGTCGTCAATCTTCGCTGAAATTCATGAATTTCGGCAAATGATCGCGGGAAAAAATACGAATTTCGGCAAATGATCATGGAAAAAAATCGCAAGTTTCGGCAAACGTTCGTGGGAATAAAAATTGCACGTTTCGGCAAATGATCGCGGAAAAAAATATCAAACTTTGGCTAGTGATGGCAGAAAAAAAATCTCGAACTTAGACAAACGATCGTGGGAAAAATGTAGTATGACAGGTAAATGTGTCCTGAAATTGTCCTGAAATATTGGAAAAAGTATGTCCTGAAATGATCACCTAGGACCAGTACTACCCCTGATTTCGGTTAATCGAGAGTTTCGGATGAAAGAGGTTCTACTGTACTTTTAAATGCAATTTGTTTGAAAACTGTATCTCCATTTATTTTTGAAATATAATTTTT